>JAVQIZ010017798.1:0-13625 GCA_036023535.2 Galaxias brevipinnis | reverse complement strand
CCCCCCCCCCCCCCAATGAACGAAAAGACTCAAAAAAAGATTAGTTCATTTTACTGAACGAGAGTTAAAGAACCGAGTCACTAAAATGAACCGATCTTCCCATCACTACTGCGTTCATCATGGTCTTCTTCTCTCTGGATCCTATGGCAGATCACAAAACCAACCTTCTCTACCACAGGCGGACTCTGCTTAGGACAGTAAACTTCCAGCCTTTTCTGGCAGCAGATTCGAGGATGCTGATTGGCTAAATTTATGTTGCCACTGTTGCTATGTGCATTTCTTCGGTCAGCCATTGGCTGGTGCTGCTGCACTGAATCAGAGCCATAGAGATGCACTGTGTGCTGTTTTTCTACCGCCCCAGAAGCGCTGAAGCGCTAGCTAGAGAGGGGATGAGCCATAGACATAGATAGAACAGTCAACTAATTTGACCTCAAGTATAATGATTTATATTTTATATATTACACGTTTTTGTTCATTTTAAACACATACATGCTTAAAATAAGTAATTATTATTTATTTTCAAAAAACCTGGGAGAGTCAGGGAGGGCTGTGCCCTAACACCCTCTGCAGGCGAGCCACCACTGGTCCCGAGTCATTTTAAAGATTCATTCAAAATGAACGAATCATTCATGAACGACACATCACTACAGCCGTGTCATTGGCTGCTTATTTAGCTCTTGATATGTCTTGTAGCACATGAAACACACGTACATGTTAACAAAGAAAAAATTAGATTTTCACCAGAGGGGATCTTGAACAGTCCTTAGCTGAGTTATGTTATTGGCTAGGGATAGTAACATTGCGCTGTTGTCATGGCTACGGCTGGAGTAGCAGAGCCTTGCTTATACTAGACTGAGTCTGTGATTGGTCAATTAGATTGACTTGAATTTTCTGTCCCAAATCACCGCGATTCAGAACAACTTGTAAAACAGTGTAGATGTGTTGTCAGAGGTGAACTAGATAAAATGCACAAGGCGCAGATTTCACTTTTTCATGTTGTTGTTACAATCCCTTTGAGTGATAAAACAATGATAAGACAAATAAATATTCCAGATCTTACATTATGGTGCCTTTAAGAAATACCAGTGCTCCATGCTGTAGCTTGCTATCAAAGGCAAGCCAGTTTATTATTATTTTATTTATTTATAGAGTTACAATATTTACAATACAGTACAATATTAAAGTTTTAACCAAAACACTCTTAAACTTCTAAATACTCCAACAAAAGTTTAAATTATTTAACAGAAACAAACTGCTCTAATTTATATTTCTGTTGAACCTTGTTCCATTTATCCGAGGCAAAAAAACTGAAAGGTAATTTAGAATGGTCTGTTTTCACTTTTTGGCTTACAAGGGGGATATAGTCCTGTGAGCGTGTCCTATGACCAGTGGGGTTGCTTTTTAAATGTGAAGGTAAATAGGCAACTTGCCGAGCAAAGCCTTGCAAACAAAAACTAGAAATATTTTTCTCTCCTATTGCTAAGCGAAGACCATATAACTTTTTTATACAGTGTACAATGAGTTCTAAAACTATTCCCAGTTACGAAACGCACTGTGGTAAACAGCATGAAGGGACTTTAAAATAGTTGACGCTGCATTAATATCACCTTAATCCATGACTGACAAGATGGTTGATTTTACAGTTGTCATTGTGATTTAGTTAAAGCGATAGTTCACCCATTTTCGATATTCTGATAAATTTTCTATCAGATACCAATGTTGCTTTTTAAAAATGTACAGTCATTTAGCATTTCGCTATCAAACAGCAGAATGGCAAACAGGTTGAGAAAATTACTCCATCGAAGGTCCTTCCTGAAATTTCTGAAACTTAAAAACAGATAAGTGGAGACTGTTGAGTCCTGGTTCTAAGTTTGTGACGATGCATCACATAATAATAATATGACTTTCCGGTAACAGTATGTGCTGCATCTGACGATGCATCACATAATAATAATGATAATAATAATGATAATAATAAAAAAGTATCAATCTCAAACGCGCTTTCCATTGGCGTTGCAGCTGAAATGATTGTTAGATTGTCGTTGCATTCATACAGCCTAGGTGCTCTAGGGAGTAGACCTAGCCGATGTTTAGGCTTTAATTGAAATTGTAAAATGCAAACAGAACACATTGGCGCTACCAAGATTTTGCATTAACATTTATTATAACTACTCATATTCTGACACTATCCACGTGCTGCCTTCCGGGATCAAAAATACGGAGCATGAGTCATTGGCCAAAATATCTACCAACCGCGCCCCTTTAAGGCGAACGCGCACTAACTCCATGGAGTTACCACCGATTTAACTAACATCTTAATCACAGTTGTAGTACCGTTTAACACCCATTTAGATAATCAGTTTGTCAACTCCGAGTAAGACCTGAGTAGTTTAACCTCTGTTCGTAGTAGGTCCATGGTTTTTTGTCGGCTAATTGATATTGTAGTACGTTGTTAAACATTGTTTTAACAGGGAATTGTTTTAGCAAGGGAATTCCGATTTAATTAACTTCAGATTCGTCGTTACAATAATTGTTTAATCTCCATTGACTATATACATAGTGGTTTATACAATCTGTTTACATTTGTTACAAATGATTAAACTTATATTTTTGGATAGCCAGTTTGACAGGAAAACAAAAAACAATCAGAACGTTGACTCTACAATGAAGAATAATTACAATGCCACAAAACTGACAGTGGTTCAGAATTGAATGTGTCTATATAATGTGGAATAGCTCGTCATAGAAACTTAACCAACTGAATATGAGCGGGTGTAATGGAACACAGAATAACAAGGGAATAGGCGATAGTGCTTGAAAAAAAAGACACCCTTTTGATTCCAAAGGCATTGCTATTTGAACAATCTAAGACTCAAGCATATCCTAATTACCAACCACATTCTGAGGGCAATCACAGACAAACTGTTTGATTGAAATTCATATTCTAGGCACATCGGGTTAACTTCACATCCTCCAGGCATAATTGTTTTACTTATTTAGGTATGGTCATACTACGAACAGATCTCCTCTTTACATGATAGAGTCGATTCCAGGAAGTAGATCAAATTTGATTTATGAACCTCCCCATGAATTACCTAAGTACTTCCCTCTAGAGTGTAACTCAAGGCATTATTACATTTCTTCGTACTGTCATCTCTTCTCCACTTCAGTGGTCTGTTCATTACAGTTATTGGCCAGGGGAACAGAGCCTAAGACCTCAAAGTTTAAAAACTTGTGGTTGCATTCCTTCGCAAGCATTTTCTTCCATAGTTTTACTGAAAGTCAAGACAATAGAGAAATTACATGAATTAGTTATTTTGTTTGTACACATTACCTTGACAAGTTGACATTCAACACTTAAGTAATTTTGAATGGCAGCAAGTTTATACCAGGGGCGCAGGAGAGATATTGAAAGTGAGGGGGGACGAAACTGATAGAGAACCTGCAACAACTAGCGGGGGGTCTTTTTTTGGGGGGGGGGCCCACCATCTGCACCCTAGGTTTAAACCCCCTGGGTCCACTCTGTATTAAAGTGTGTTGAGAAACAGCATCCAGTTTCTTAAACGTGACCATAAGCAAGATTGTAACAAAGGCATGTGGGAAATTCTCCATCTGAAACCAAAACCGGTTAGTCAAAGAAAGTGTTGAACTACCGTAGTCTGGCTCCTCTGGTTCTGTGCAGTCAGATGAAGGGGGTGCTGGGTCACTCCCGAGAGGCTCTGGAGAGCTCTCCTGCTCAACCTCAGCCTGACCACTAAGCTCCAGGTTTTCAACCATCACCTCGTAGGCCCTCCTGGCCTCTGAAGACAGCTCTATCATCTTATGGTAATGGTCCTTGAAAGAGCACAAGAGTATGTATGTCTGTTAACATAACTGATGGATTATAACTGGCCCTTAATCTTGAAAAAGGCAGCATAATCAAAGAATACATATCCCAACGTACAGCTCTGGAAAACAGTAAGAGAACAATCCATTTGTGTCATAAATCTGCATATCTACATGTATTGTATGGCAGCCATTCCATACCAGATCAAGACCCTGTCATGACCAGTCCAATCTCTAGACCTGAACACCATTGAAAACCTCTGGAATATGATCAAGAGGAGGATGGCTGGTCACAAGCCACCAAATAAACCTGAGCTGCTTGAGTTTTTGCACCATGTGTGGCATAAACTCACCCAACAGCAATGTGAAAGACTGGTGGAAAGCATGAAAATCTGACATGCATGAAAGCTGTGATTGAAAATCAGGGTAATTCCACCAAATATTGATTTCTGAACTATCCCTAAATTAACACATTAGTATTGTTATATTGTGTATTAACTTGTTTTCTTTGCATTATTTAAGGTCTGTAATCACACAGATCTGGTGGTCTTCCATTTACAAATGACCTGGCTGTGTGGCATGGGGCATTGTCCTGCTACAATAACAATTCTCAGAGTTGGGAACATTGTCAGAGCAGAAGGAAGCAAGTTTCCTTCAAGGACAACCTTGTATGTGGCTTGATTCATGCGTCCTTCCCAAATACAAATCTGCCAGATTCCAGCCTTGCTGAAGCACCCCCAGACCATCACCGATCCTCAACCAAATTTCACAGTGGGTGTGAGACACTGTTTCTTGTAGGCCTCTCCAGGTCTCTGTCTAACCATGAGACGATCAGGTGTTGGTCAAAGCTGAAAATTGGACTCCTCAGATAGGATGACCTTACTCAAGTCCTCTTTGTTCCAACCCTGTTTTTGCCATCTGCTGCTTGACCTTGTTCTTATGAACCGCTCACACTATCCCTCTGCCAGTAAAGCGGGAATTAAAACCTTATTTTTCTCACTCAAAATCTCTTTTTAACTCTTTTGGCATGGTCAATATTTCTTTATTACCTAAGAGGTGCTACTAGCACTGTTTTGCCATCCAGCTGGTAATATCGCAAAAGGACAATGACCACAGCGGTGTTTTTTATACGTTTCCTTGATAAATATGATTAGTGTGAGGTGATCCCCTAATCAGTATCTCATTGGGTAAATGAGGTGTGTCTGTGTTGGAATTCAACAGACACTAGAATGCAATGGCTGCCATACATGTAGCGATTCTGATTGTAGAGCCAAATTTGGCGTGGTCTCTTGACTTTTTTCAGAGCTGTATATTATTATGTTTAAGAAGAAGCATTGGAACTGCCAGATTGCTGTGGAGTTACTTTCAGTGTTGCCCCCACCTGCGCCCCATCGTAGTTGAAGATGCCAACCAGACTAACGGGAACTGCCTTGTTGACACAGCGGCCCAGTGCCTTCCTGGATAAGGCAAAGACAAAGGGCACGCCCTGTTCCCGACACGTGTCAATTATGTTATGAAGAGCTTCGTCCAGACCGCCTGTGAAAAAAGAGAGTGTCAACCAGGTCTAACTTTCACCCAGCATGCAACGGTTTGACGTTAACTAAACATACTTCAGGGGTACATTTCTAAAACAAATAGACTGACAAATGCGTGTGGGGTGGTGTTGAAGTAAGATATAATGCGAGCAGTGGGGGCTAGCCAGCAGAGGGCGATTAGGGAACCGCCCTCCCTGGCGTAAAAATTTTAATTTTTACTTTATGTGTTTAAAATGCACAATACCGTGTAATATGTATAATTATATTTGGGGGTAAAATTAACTGATTGTTCATCCCATAGACGTATCTGTGTCTAAAGAGAACCTAACTCCTCCCTTTCCGGCTGAACACCATCGGACCTTATTTCGGAAAAAATATGTGTGGTAGTCAACGGCAAGAGAAATTATCTTATGATCTCGAATTAATTGTGCCATGAAGTACACATATGATGTTTGTCAATTTAAACGATAGTTTTGCGCGTCAAGAAAATATCAGTTTGTCGTAAACACTTTTTGAGTATAAGACTGTAAAAATACATAATTAGAAAGACTACAAACCCAACAGTCGCGTTACGGCTAACGTTAACTAGCTGACGTTACTCGTTTAATACTCACCGAAACCTAGGAGCAGGTCTAGCAGGTCAAAGAGATGTAGATCATTGAGAAGGCTAACACAAAACTCAACATTGCTTTCATGTTTCACGACAAACTGCAACCAAATAATCTTTATTTATTCATTAAAGATTTTTTTTTTGTTTTACTTCACTTTTATTTTACCAGGAAAGATCCCACTGAGATTAAAAATCTCTTTTGCAAGGGTGTCCTGGCCAAGATAGGCAGCAGCACAGAATACAATTTTAAATTGACAAACATCCTATTTATAATTCATTGCACAATTCAAACGGGACCAAAAGATAAGGTCTCTTGCCGTTGACTACCATACATATTTTTTTCCAACATACGTTCCCATGGTGGTCAGCTGGAAGGGGAGAACTTAGGCTCTCTATAGTGCATCCTCTCACTCTAAAAATCTCTTCTGGGGCATTAGAAAAATCGCCCATTCAGTGCAGCAGCATAGCCAATGGCTGACAGTAGAAATGCACTAGCAACATTGGCAAAATAAATTTAGCCAATTAGAGTCTTCGAATCTGCTGCCGAAAGGGCGATAAATAAATTGCCCCAAGCAGAGTCCGCCTGTGGTAAAGAAAGTTGGTAAAAGGTACATTCAAGGCTTCTCCCGTAGTTGGTATTACAAAAAGGCTTGGCTAGCTGGATGGAAATGCCATATCTTTCTTCCCATGCCTACTTTTTAGAACTAGGACAGATAAAAGAACATGGACTGTTACAGGAGTAAGGGACATGAAACATCTATCAGAGAAGATTGAAACATGAGTGTTCGAGGGCACACATAGATATGGAGAATATGGTCAAGCTAACCATGCTGTGCAGAGTTACGCAACTGGACGGCAACAGGAGTCGGGTGAGGAAACACAATGGAGAGGTGGATAAGAATAGAAACTTGAGCGCCGCTCCTTTTTTTTTGTATGTTATTATAATCCCCATACAAGTCTGATCTAACTATGTAAAGTGCCTTATGAATGCAGGTGCGTAACACTGCAGGCCGATCAGACAATTGTAACATATTTCACTTGTTTTGCTCTGTGGAATCTACGGAAGGTATTAACCACGTTCTAGAATGTTCGCTAACACTACGCAAAATGGGTCTGGTGTACAGCCTAAACAAATTTGTGACTGTGTTATTTTTACGTGTAGGAGCTGGAGTGTCGAATACCATGTCTTATCCTTGACCATCTGTATGTTTAAATCTTTGCCACTATTATTCAACCAACTACATCCACCCGACGTTTTGTGTGAAAATATTTAATGGAAGCTGTCCTACACTTCTCTTTTAAGAGGATCAAGACCTACCGGAGGAAAACCATGACACAGGATCGCCTAAATGCTCTGGCTATGCTCTCCATGGAGAAAAAAAACTAATAAAAAACATCCCTTACTTTAATAATTAAGTAAAAAATTTAAGTAATTGAGAGGTTTGTCACTCTGGACAGAATGGCCAAATTCCTTTACAAATAAGAAGCCAGACACACACACACAAAGTTCCACTGACCCCAAAAGTTTTTGTTTATAGTTGACTTTATCATAAGATTTTATTGTGTAAGAATGCCTCACATGTTTAATATTTGCAGTTAATAAATACTTACTATCTCTCAGAACACTGGTGTCCTGCAGTTAGTGTAAAATTGTATTGGTGAAGCTGACTGAATATGGCACAGCCCCACCTAGAATATTTTTTCACCAGCTGCCATGAACGCGAGTATCTGTATTGTGTAAGATGAAAGGTGCTCCCAAACAGGTTTTTCAGACAACCCTTTATTTACCATCTGGGTGTCTGTGCGTGCATTTAGAAGGCATTAATGCCAATTAGAAATTAGCAGACTTTCAAGCCATCCACCGATTGATGAGTCTACCTGAACAAACATGTTGGCATGACATGTAGGCTGTACCTTTGGACTGTATGCGTTCACAGTTGGGCGAGATGACCACACATTTGACCTTCTTTAGCTTGAGGTGCTTGAGAACCTCTCGGAGGCCCATGACCAGACGCCTCTTCATGCGCGCTTTCATGGGGTCCTTCTGGTACAGACGGTCTTGGAACCGCACCAGCTCCCTCAACAGGTTGCTTACACACTCGTCCACATCCTTGCTCAGCACCTGGCTACAGTAACTGACACACAAACACATCTATGAAAGTTGTGCAAGACCCGCATAACCACAAGAGAGTAGGTGGCGTCATTTGAAAGAGATAAAAGCAAAATGAAGTCGACGAGTAGGAAGGCATAGGTTGCTTTACTCTCTAAACTTCCTGCTGTGGATTTTGGGCCGATTGAGGGAAGGACAGGGCTTAGGCTCAATGGACAGGTGTCTACTGGCCTCCTCAGGATCCTTGTCTGTATCTTCTTCACGTTCCCCCTCAGCTTCACTCAGCTCACAAAATACTGACTGATCGTCCTCAGGTACTTCGGAGACAGTTGGACTGCTCCTTCCATCTGAAGAAATGGAAGAGGGGCACCAGATTATAAATTTTCTCAAATTGTGTCTACCAAAACCAAATCCTTCATTTGATACAAACACGTTTTACTTCGCTGTTTCAGTCTATGCTAAATGCCAAGTGTTTGGTTACTTGACGATTCCTGTTCATCTTGATATACGTCAATGGTTTCACTGGGGTCCTCTGTTCCAGTATCATGGTCAGGTTTGAATTCTTGGAGGACAATGCCTCTCTCCTCCAGCAAACGATTATGTTTCCTCTCCTCCCTCTCTTTGAGAATGACCTAAACACAAAGACCAAAATGCAATTGTACCAACAAAAGCATACGTAACTTATAATTGCAGTATTTTATCAACAATTGTTCAGTGTGAAGCAAGAAAATCATACTACGGCTATTCAGGAAATGTGAGGTGCAAAGTTATTGATTATGTTAGGCCAAAAAACAAAGAAAGGAGGTAATAAAAACTAAAAAAAGAGTTGAGGGCAGTACAGGCCAACTCACCCTCTTCAGTGGAGTGGGTTTCTTGGCTTTGGGCACCTCTCTCTGCTTGCCCTTTTTCACCAGCGGGCTGGTGGAGTCCAACGGGTTGTGAGCAATTTTATCGTGCTGCCACGGGAGCTTCTTTTGGACTGGGGGCTGTTTATGACCCACAGGTAGCGCCCCACCAACTATATGGGAACAAAAGCATTTTGCGTCATGTAATGGAGCATTATGTGTTTGCGTATTACAGATAATAGGATACAGATGATTACAATGATCAAACAATAAGAGGGTGGTCAAAAGATGTGGACAGAGCACATAGATTATAGGGGTTGAGGTCACGTACTAAAGAATAATAGCAGTGTTTCTATAATATTCTGATGTGTCAGCACACAGGTGGTAAAGATGACCTGAGAGCATGACTGGTCTGGCGTCCTGCTTGGATTTCTGAGACTGCTGCTTCTTCTCCAGAACGGCCAGCATGTTGCCAATGTCCAGCTGCACAGGCACCTTGCTCTTCTTTCCACTGGCCTTGTCAGGTTTCTGGTAAGACAAAGTAGATAGGTGCAACATAACTAAGAGTGAGCCATTTAAATCATGCTACTTATGTTTCTTACAGGTGACAGATTAAAGCAGAGTAATATTTGAACATGTCAGTAACAATATGCTGCAAATGTGATATCCAGAACGAACACAAAACCTGAAAATACCATGCCCTCTAGACCTACCTGACTCTTCTTTGTCGTCTCTGTTGGGACAGTCTTTCGTGCAGAGGGTTGGTCCTTTTGATTACCCATCTTGATGCCTGACAATTCACTGTTACCCTCCTGCATTAGACATTTTCTAATTAATTGAACAATAGCATTAAATAATACACATTTAGAATTAAAGAGACTTTATATTAAAAAGTATCTGAAATTTTGACAATTAACACATAAAAACATAGTAAAAAATATCACTCACTTAAAAATAATACATTCACAAAGGTATTGAATTTATTGATTAAATCTCTGCACCTTGATAGAGAGCTGTGCTGTGTTCATATGGGTAAACACTCTGAGGGGTACAGCTAATACAACAGCCAAATCGGGAAACTCTTCTTCATCCTAACAGGAAAAATACTTTAATTTAGACATTTCACTGACAGCCCATAGAAATAATGTTCTTTAATTACACTTCGTGCAGTGCCAAATGTTAGCATGAACAGGCTAGAATTGATTTGCCTCCAATTTGGGCGGTTCCTGATTAACCAACTCATCTGGATAAGTCTCCTCATCTGGACTTTTAGATTTATTTTTATTTTTCTTCCTTTTCTTCTTCTCTGAGGCAGAGGTTCCCTGCTCTGATAACACAGATATTTCCTCTTCCTTGAAATAAGATGAATCAAAGTATTATAAAGAATTGAGGACCAACAAATGTACTTGTTGAACATGGCATAACTTAAAATATATACTGACAAAATGCATATACTAAATGAATTTTCGGGGCAAATCAATTATAAAATAAAGTGATTGATTGTTGATTGTAGAAATTGCATATGCTGAAGGGTATAATTTACTGAAAGATGACTGGTAGTCACACATTAAACAACTACAGTTAAAAATCAGCAATTAAAATGATGAAAGCATACCAAGAAAATGGGAGAAACAAAACGGTGATATATATACAGTATATACCACATATAGTACATATAGTTTATAAAACACTGATCACTCCAACATTGTTATGTCATACTTTACCGGTGTGTTGGTATTTTCTTTTAGCGTGGGGTTCTTCGGTGGCTGGGAGGCAACATTGGCCCAAGAGCTCCCAGTTGTACCAAAACTGTTAGTTGGAGCTACAGCGTCAGTCTGTTGTTCTGAACAAACAGCAGTTTTACTGCCATTTTGTCGAAGGTCATTTTGCAGTCCTTTCCTTGCTGGTGGTGTCTGTGAATAGGAAATACATTTATTTTTCCTACCACAATAACTTAATCGGTCATAGAAGGCTATATGTGCCCTGACAGACCCACTTTGACGGTGGTTACTGATTGTGGAACATCAGGAGTGGATGAAAGAGCTGGACCCCAACATGTTGTAGGCTTTTGCTGAGCTGGAAGGACTGGCCTGCTTGGTGTCACAAGACCTAGCTCCGGGAATTCAGACATTTTCACTTCAAAAGTAATTGGGACCGACTGAGACTGTTTGGATCTCAGTGTTTTGTTAGCTGAATTAGGGGCAGATCTGGTCCCTCGAAAAGCTTTGGGGGAAATGTGTTCAGAATTAGACTTAGTAAAACAGTAAAACATTGCCTGCACAGTGTGACACAATGTAGCGTAGAATATTTGTTGGAAAACAGGTTTAAAAAATAAGGAAGCAGATATAACACATTTCATCCCATAACGGACACCTTACCTCTTCTCGGCACATCCAAAGATCTGGGGACATTGTTTTTATCCTGAGAAGTGAGGTTGGAGCCTGGTTTATAAGCATGTATGTATGAAATAATAACTTTCTGTGTTCATCAAACGTCACTGACTCTTACTAGGCTGACATATGTCAACATTGGTGCAAACCTTTTCCTGCTGAACAAATTTCGATGTCTCACTTGGTGGATAGTTAGCTTTAGTGGGCCCTCTGGGCCGACAACTGTTGCTATAGCCATGTTTACTTGGGACACCTCTTTGCAATTCCTCTATGGCTTTTAATGGTGTCTGGATCTGTGTCTGAGCTGCTGGGTTCCTAGATAGGATTAAGAATTAAAAAATTTTTTATAATCAACAGACTAAAAAAACATCAACACTGGTGTTTCTAAAGACAAAATTAGATATTTGAGAGAGGCATTTGAGATGTGAGCATACCCTCTTGAAGTTTGCCCTCTTGAATGCTGGACAACAGGTGACAATTCACTCTCCTAATGAAGTAATTAAGACCGTTTGAAGTTCAAGTTACTTTAATAAACAGAACAAACAGGAGAAGCGACCAACAATAAACGAAACAAAAATTCTTCTGTTCCAATTACAATTAAACGTGATCACTTTTCAGGACAAGAATGTGCTTTGTGTGGTGCATCAATTTACTATGACTTGACTTATTGACATTCTGACTTGAGTCTCAGCTTCGCTAGAATCCGGACTCGAGTAGTGTCGTCTCAATATTAAATTGCCTTCTCAAATTACATTGGTGACAATAAGCAGTCGTTTTAAGAACCTAATGTTCTCTCGAAAAGAGTAACGCATTACTTACTTGATCTAGCTTAGCGCGTTAAGCTGTGTGTGAACGTTCTAGAATAACTAGTGCTAGCAAAGTAACATTGCTGTATCAGGCTTTTCGAACTCTTACCTTGTCCATTTTTAATTGAGTTATTTATTATTAGGAAAACTAGTGTTCATCTTTCCTTAATTAAGTTATTTGTGCTTAAGTTACAAAGCGCATCAGGTTAACGTTTGGCTAAGTGCACTGGTGACGTGCTAAAAGCTAGCATGATAGCTACCTGCGAGTATTATGGTTTGCTTGACAGATGACGCTCTAGTAGTAAGGGGTCTCATCTCACACAAGAGAAAACTAAAATACGGCCCCCTTTCGGTCTGACCGTAGAATGACAACAATTTCTCAAAAGCTGATTTCAAGCAATACTGCTAAACTTGCAATGTGTAAATTACGCATGAGGTACATCAAAAACTTTTTTTTTAATCACTCAAAGAAAAAGAAAGTCTACTGACATTATGACTTGTGCAAGAACTTCGCAAATGTCTGCTATTGCCCAGTGATTGCTGGAATCGGGAATCGACTCTAAGACCTGGAATCGATTCCATGATGAGGAGTCGACTCTTGTTTACACACACACTCTTGGGCACACATTTAGCAGATTTTTGTAATAACACAATGACATTTTGGCCCAAAAAACGTTTAAGTTGTTGCTAATGGTAAGGGAGACTCTTAGCCTCACAACCGGAACGTAGCATGCTAACCTTCTAAACATTAGCCCACGAAACATTCTAAGGTCGTTTTGCGTCGGCTGGTGTGGCTGAAAGCATGAAATGGAATAAAATAGTTCGGAACAGAATGGAGAAGTAAAGTAATAAAATACAATAAAAAATGTATTCCTAAATTTATATGAAACAAAGTTACACAACATGTCCAGAAGTACCATTAATCTTACGCCATTTTAACCATCTTTAAATTTAGAGATCTTATTATAAAATATTTCATAAACTCAGTTTTACGAAGAGGCAAAAACAAATCGATTGCAATTGAAACTCTTCTGTTTCACTTCCGTTTCTGTTTTTACATCTTAACACAACTGATACTGTTCCATGGCCATGGAATTATATATTATACACCGGAAATACACTGGCCCTCTCCTGTCCTAGATACATTATATGACCAAAACGATGTGGACGCTATAGTATATTCAGTGTTAACAAGTAGATACCCTTTCATAGTTCCATCCATCCATCCATCCATAAGCTATACCGCTTATCCTATGCAGGGTCGCAGGGGGGCTGGAGCCTATCCCAGCCGACACAGGGCGAGAGGCGGGGTACACCTTGGACAGGTCGCCAGTCTATCACAATTCCCTTTCATAGTTATGTGATGCATCGTCAGATGAAGCACATACTGTTACCGGAAAGTCATATTATTATTATGTGATGCATCGTCAGATGCAGCACATACTGTTACCGGAAAGTCATATTATTATGTGATGCATCGTCAGATGCAACACATATTGTTACC
>JAVQIZ010017759.1:0-23083 GCA_036023535.2 Galaxias brevipinnis | reverse complement strand
GAGAGAGAGAGAGAGAGAGAGAGAGAGAGAGAGAGAGAGAGACAGTTAGAGAGAGACAGTTAGAGAGAGAGAGTCACAACACCAGTCAGATATCTGCTTTAACTGAGGCGGTTGATAGAGGAATAAAAATGTACAGAACTCAGCATAGGCATGTATGCATATATTTGGATGGAGGGCTGCTGAGCTTAGTACCTGCCTCTCCTTTGGTTTCTGCATCTGAAGGAGAAGACAAGGAGACAAATTAGTAAAAAGTTGGAATATGGGTGTGGCACGGTAGTGAAATCCATATCTTATAGCATACTTAGCCTGCGTGTACTATGGGCCTATTCAGAGAGAGATTGAGAGGAGGGAGGCGGGGACAAACATCCATGTATTTGGTTACAGTATGACCAATGCCCATGTTATTTGGAAAAATTCAATGGGCACAAACACTTTATAATTGTTTTAATCTTCCATAATCTAATCTAGGTGATAACGGGCCAAAAGACCTTGCTCTTTAAATATAATTAGCTGTGAAAGAGTTAATATATACCACAAGCAAGAATTGTTAAATGCCAAATAAACCATACTTAGTATCACAATACAGAAACAGTGTATACCTTGCACTGCTTTACCCATTTCCTATTTTTTCGTTTATACCTTATATGGTCACAAAGTTTCCAAGGTAGTCAGAGTGAGATGGGGGTGTGGCCTATTGTTTAGCTTTTGTCAGGGTGTAAAGTTACTTTTCAACCCTGTGATTGCAAACCACCCACCCACACACCCTCACCCTCCGCCCCTACAATCTGTCTGGCATCAAAGATGAGCTGATAGAACTGAGGCCTGTTGCAACAGGACAATGCTCTGAGAGAGGGGAGGGCAGCGAGAGTGTGAAGGATGCACACAGACCGACGGGGAAAAAATGAAGGGGCTTCAATTAAAGGAGGATATATGCAGCTCAAAATAAAAAGCCAAAATGTCAGCAAGCCAATACAAACAATTGTATAGTGTGGATATTTATCTTTTGTGGTCAAGCTATGAATTGAAAGTGATAAACAGTAGCCATTTGGGAAAGAAAATGTACTTAGCCTATCTTTTGGCTATCTTTACCTAGGAGGCTGTCATTCACCTGATTTCTCATCCATGTTTTTGACACACTCCGATATGACACTATATGATTTAACTTTCTACAGTTTACTTCTGGTTTAATGAGCGCTTTGCTGTTCATTGCATTTATTTATAACTTTGTAGCACAGAAATCACATTCCAAATGCCAAAATATACATTCTCATTTACTCCTAATTGCTGCTGTTGTACCAGCTTTTACTGCGGCTACCAGGGAAAAGACATGGCAAGTCATGTCATGCAGCATGGACAGGGATTTGGGACTACGGTGAAAAGTGAATATTCACATGTTTTGCCTTGCACCACTGACATTTTGCAAACTGTCGTTTTTGGAAAGGTGCAGTTTTTACAGTACCAGTCAAAAGTTTGGACACAATTTCACGACTGGCACTGTACGTATAATGGCCTCTCCAACCCAATGAAAACCAGTCAATCACGAGAAACGACAATTGGCCCCTAACCTTCACTTCAAAACAGTAACAGTATTGAAGTATGGGATGGTCTAGTTATTTGAGACAAGAAAAAAGTTAAGGAAAGAAGTTTCCAATGACAGCCCTTTTTAATGTTCTGTCATGTAGTTTACATGTAGTACCCTTATTGTCTTTTGTTACTTCCATTTCTGCAAGTTACTCGAGCTGAAACTGAATGATGAGGGCTCCCTACTGTGGCCAATTGTTGAATGATTTAGAGCAACAGATTTTAAACTACATTTCTAATGCCATTGTATAATGTTTAATTGGCAGCTGCTCATAGTCCTTTGTAAATACCATAAAAAGTAGAAAGTCCCCATTCAGCTAAATCCAATAGGAAAACTGCACCAGAATAATGATAGAAAATAATTTGAATGGACTGATAATAATTAAAAAAGGCCCTGTACCAATGCCAAGTCCAATAAGTGGAATTCCTTGTCATAATTGCTTAGAATACTTAAAAACACTCATTGTCTGGACACAGATCCATTAATGCAATACAGTGCCATACCAATGTAGTTTATCATTACTACTTTTGTATTTATAAATTGTAAATGTATGTATTCCGGGTGTATTTTAAGCTCGATTGTTATGCATCAAGGAAAGACAATAGTCATCTAAACATATCGCCTATAGAATAAAAATCCAACAACTTTTGTAAGATTATTTAGCTTTATTAAAACTTGTATGTATTTGTGTGAACTACTAATCGTGTTTTAGTTTATCTTAGGATAATGTCTAATAAGAAATATAAAACAGGATTGTAGTTGTGTTGCAGAGGCAATTTTTCCAGACTTTAAAGTATACGGTATAATAGTGACAAAATAAAATCAGTTAAACAGGATAAGTGAACACGGTATTCATTCAAAAAATAAATCTAACTCTAACTTCTTCATCTTGTAATAGTGCTTGCAACATTTAGGCAAAAATACTTTGGAACTCAAGACAAGAAATTGATTAAGCTTTAGAAGCATTGTGATCATGAGTTCAGTACCCATTTTCTTTGTAATACTGAGCCCTGGCAACAACATCATTGGAGTAGTCCCTTCCAGTGGTAGATTCATCCACTCTGTCATAGGATATGACACGTGAAGCTCCCATATTGTAAGCAGCTAAGGCTCCTAGGCAAGGAAATCAGAAATGCAAGTTAGAAGATGTATAAACAAACGCTAAGTGTCACCAGTTTCGAGACGGGGTATATTCTTACCTTTCAGACATTGTTCCTTGGTCCAG
This sequence comes from Galaxias brevipinnis, assembly GCA_036023535.2. Taxonomy (NCBI): domain Eukaryota; kingdom Metazoa; phylum Chordata; class Actinopteri; order Galaxiiformes; family Galaxiidae; genus Galaxias; species Galaxias brevipinnis. The sequence continues at coordinate 20,276 of JAVQIZ010017759.1, read as the reverse complement.
GAGCTGAATTTAGGTACGATTTCCTTTTCGTAAATGTCAATTAAAATATTTGTACATTGCTTGAGATGTTTCTTGCTGTAAGGTCCTCCATCATGAACTGGATGGCACCTGTCAATCTGACATAAACCAATGGACAATAAAAATGCATTGTAGCATGGCGTTCTCATGGCACATATTTTGGTAACCCAAATATTAATAACACATATCAACAGTAACTGACCATACCTGCATTAGTCCAAAACCTCTTCCATGGTCCCCTTTGCCATTGCTATCCAGACCTCTACCTGCTCTGGACTCTCTAGAGATGATACCAGCAATGACAGCTGGATCCATGCAAAGTTCTCGCCCCACACTGGTGATCAGAGACTTGTATTGCTCCATGGAAGGTTTGTCATCCGCTGCCATACTACGAGATGCATGCACGCCTTCAAAGACAGTTGTAATGAGATTTATATTAAAAATGGTAAAAGTTCACAAGTTGGATTACTCTATGATTACATACATATTTAATGTTTAGATGTAACTGGTTCGGTCCACATACCACCAGATTCTTTCCCATCAGCATTTGCTGTTGTCCACGAGGCACCAGTGGTATCAACTTTCCTGATATCTCCAAAGCCTAGATGAAAATATCAATAATGAACAATATACTCGATCCAGGGTTGTAATAATAATTGCAGAATAAAATACAGTTTTTTAGCATGCTTACCCATGTTGCTGTTCTGTCTTTGTTTCGCATTCAGATGCTACCTAAGGAGACAAAACTCTCTTATAGGACTAAAGGTAGAGATTTCCTATTGGATACTCGGACCATGTGACTTCAAGAAAATCTTGCAAGCTTCCTAAAATATTCTTACACTTTACATGATTAACAAGGAAACTGAAACAATGGAAATTGATGTTACACCCTAACTTAAACCTTATCGGTCATGACCAAGTCACTTTCTCTTTCACTTTCAGACTCACATTCTCATCCTCGATCACACACGCACGTGTCCATCCATGTTATTAACCTTAACACAGGGTAGGGTTACGGTAGATAGAAATTACTTTCTAAATCTCGCAATCCTGGGTACCTGCATTGGTTACACAAGTCATCACATCAGCCCATGAAACATTAAACACAAGGGGTTGTATAGAGTGCAAAGGGGTTTAGGAAACTATATAGACAATTTGTTTTTTGGAACAAACTACAACCAAGATTATGACAATTTGATACTTACGTTGTTGTTCCATTATAAATTAGCTAAAATGTATTGCTTTAGCTTTGCCATTACTTCGGCAGCAGTGGTTAGCACTGTTGCCTCACAGTGCCTTTCTGTGTGGAGTTAGCATGGTATCCCCCATGTTTCCTCCCATCATCAAAATGCTGCATCCTCCTACAAGTGCCCTGACCAGTCACTTACAACTCAACTGGAGTCGGCCTATGTGTCCTATGTGTGTGAGCAAGTCTGGCGCAAATTGGCTGCCGTGGTATCACTCAGACTGAGTGTTGTGTTTGATAGCTGTCGGTCCATTCGTTGTTGATTCTGTGTAATTAATTGGTAAACAATTTGTGTAAAGTGCTTAGAGTCTCGAGTAAAGCGCTAAAAATGAATGATTTTTATTACTTCATGAAACAAATTATCAAATTGTGAGGCTTATTACCTCGAAGATTTCACTAGGGTTTGTTAAGCAGAATGAAGAGTCCATACCACATTAACTACTTTTTGGATTTTTTATTTTTATTTTATTAGAGTGTTTATTTTTTTCTCCAAAAAAATCCTGAGGTATTCACAATATAATGGCATTTTTCAGTTTGAAATTAGACGGGGTGGGGGGTTGGAAGTAGTACAGCAAATAAAAAACGTGAGACAGCAAAGCTAACTGTCTGGACTTTGAACTGTGAGAGCTGAGGAAAAAAATTTACTGCTCTCCCATGTCAAATTAGCTAGTCAAGCAATCAATAAGAAATGCATTTAGCAATTTTGGGAAAACAATTTTTCATTAGCAGACCACAAAAATTCACCTTACTACACTGAGTTAATGTTAACTACCAGTAAATGAAACTCAGGAAAATAATTCAGTCACGATTCCGAAACATTTAATCCATTGTCCACTTTCAGTTAAGAATATTGCAGTGGACATTCAAGACTGTGTAAAACAGATCCAAGTCCTAGGAGCTCAAAGAGAAACACATGATTTCTAATGCACCATGTTGTGAATATAGATTTGAACAAGATACTGGGATAAGTAGCATTAGAAAAATCTGACCTCAGTATGCAAACAATTAATCTCTCACACACCCTAGAACAAGACTTTTGCAACTAATCATACTGTAATAGGTCTACCTTAAAGAACAATCAATAACTGTTTGTTGTTTGTTAGTGTGGTTTGATACAGTATTTGGCTCTTGTTTATGCAGTTAAATGCCAACAAAAAGAAAGTTATTCTACCTCCTAATGTTTTGTTTGGCTTCAAAAAACAACGTACAAAAGAAATGACCAATAAATAAATATGTGAAAGTAAAAATACATTGTTGAATTGGTTTCTTTTCCATGAGTCAAAGACTTATGATAAATAAAAGCCTCTCTGCAACTTTTCCCACTACCTGCAAACCAAACTCCCCATCCCCAACCCAATCCAAGTGCAACATCAATCTGTTTGACCATAAAGCTTACTACAGCATTAGAAAAGTTAACAGTAGGGCTTCAGGGCAGGGATGAAAAAAATGTATGAGATAACAACACAATAATTACCACATTCAGGGAAAACAAACAGAGGTTGGCGTTTGTTAAGGGGAAAAGATCAAATCTGCATCAAGAAAATATTTGAGAACCGATGTTTACAGCAATGCAGGGTATTAAGAGGCAAAAGCAACGTGACGCGCTCTGCCTGAGAAGAAAAGAACACACCTTTGACTGAATGTTCCCATAAAGAAGACTCATATTCAAGCTTCCTCTAAATTCTTATCACTCAGGGAACATTCAGACAGATGTTTGTTCAATTTGGTGAAATCATTCCCCTGAATATAATATAAAATGGTAATCATTGTAAAATAGAAAAAAATCGACAAGCATAAAGGTAATAATGATAAATAATCACCAATAAAGACATTTGGTAGATAAAACAGCAAAAAGGAAAATAAACAGACAAACGTTTAAAACTCAAAAGAAAAACTGACGCATTTTCATCTTTCTCCTCAAATTGTCTAATGACATTAAAGTAAAAACATACATTGCAAAAAGCAAGTATATAGAGAACATAAAAAGGCAAGTGTGTCTATTCCTAAATGCAGAATTCAACATTTTAGCCCAAAAACATAACAAATAACATACAGTATATATAATATGTAAAAATCATAAATAATAGAGTTTGTGTGTCCCTCCCTCCCTTCTCCTTTCACCCATATTGAAATAAAATCAATGGCAGTTACAGCGGTGACAATAACATGCAATTGATATATACTTACAGCATTGGACTACATCTCCCTTACTAAAACCTCAGGTCTAAACCTGCCCCTGCCAATAACACCCACCCTACCCACCCCACCCCACCCACCCCACCCCAAATCCCAATACAATCCTTAAATATTTGTCAGCTCATTCAAAACATTTCTCTTGCTCTCGCACTCGCTCTACTCCTAAGCACTGTGGACTAGCTGAAGGCATGATATCATATCATACTTGGAGCAAAAAAAAAGGTGTAATTTTATCATTACCTCCAGGTTTACCATAAGTATGTATATACAAGAGGCTTTCCATTTTGCAAGCTGACTTGATTAAAATGGCTGCATAGTGAAAATGATATTTGGTTTACTTACAGATGAAACTATGACACACACCTTTCCCACTGTGCCAAAGTACAGCGCAGGTACACACTAGAAATATTTTACATTTACAATGCTGGCTTTACCACTGCCAAGCTAGCATACTCACATTAAAGTCATTATCCCCAACAGTACATTAACTCAATACATTTGGTGTTTGCGTGTGTGCATGGTGTGTAGTCGCTGCCCCTAGACAGGACTGGTACTCAAACTTTATAATACATTTTACAAACACACACACACTAACACACCATTATTTCCTTTCATAAAAGTCCCACCTGATAAGCAGCTAAAAAAAATGGTGATTAGTTATTTCCTATTGGGTTGTTGTTTCCTTTACATAAATTAACTCACAAATAACTCAGAAGTTTGTGGGTGTGTTTGGAAGGAAGCAAGTCAGCTAAATAAATAAAAAATTGTAATCTGCCAGGAGCATGAGACTGGACTTAACAAAACTCTGGAGATGCAAAATGCCAAGGTGTTCAGAGAAGGCCACAATGTTCTGTAGTGTACACTTCATAGTTGTAAAGGACCAGATCAGAGATTAAATTTTAATTCATTGTTCTTACTAGATTGTCATATTTTAGGGGACAGCCCTGCTGGGGTTGGTGGCGATGCATGACCTTTCATGTGGGACTTTCTGGGATATAAAAAATAATCCTTGTAAATTTGTAATGAGCCTTGCAGACTGGTCAGCCCCGGTTCTTTAAGTTGGTCCCAGTTGTGTTAGGTCTCCAGTCTCTCCTTGTATACCACACACACACACACACACACACACACACACACACACACACACACACACACACCTAACTAAAAGCACCCCTCCCCCATGCCCTCCCTCACTAGCTACAGAGATCTCATATTTACACGTCATAATAATCAATAATATCAATAACAATAATCGTAATAGCGCTCATTTCTATTTGTCTCATTGTTGACACCTTTGGTGTGTAATGTCAAGGTTGTCGAAGTTGCAGGCTGGCAGAGGAAAGATGGACGGCTGGATGGACAGACTTGTGGATAGGGACATCTATACATATAGATATGTGACCCCGGAACCCAAATGTCCTTCAAAACTACCAAGGTCAAAGTTAAAAAGGTCAGGAATGACAGACACTTCCCCACTAATGTCCATTCAACTGTGCAGGGCTGTAGTGTGATTGTGGATATCAACACAACTATGTACAATATCTACTTAGAGTTTAATTTGAGGTGAGGTGTATTTAGTTTTCGTGAGTAAGTAGTTTTATCTGCCATATAACTTCCACTCGCACTTTCTCTTCTGATCACTTTCAGTTTCCTTTATCATCCACAGACTTACTTTTCTGTATTTGGTAATGTGTTTAGACATTGCATTATTTCACATATTTGGTTTAAAGAAAAAATAAAGTGTTTGCCCTTTGGGGAGAATAACTGACAGCAGCGTCTAAAGCAAAAAAAGTAGCAGCAGTATAAATGTAAATAAATAATCATAATCAAACATTTGAACAGAAAATCAAACAACACAGAAAACAAACGCTAACTCGCTTGCTAAAAATCATTATTGGTAGGTTGGTGTAACACCATAAAAGCTTTGAAAAGAACCTTTTCAGATTCTGATTCATAGCCCAGTATTAAACGGGGCTCCATCCCTCCCTTTTATAGACTCCTGCTTAAAACACACACACACAAACATCATCTCTCGCCCTGACCCATTCTTCTAACACTCTAGAACCTTCTATTCCACTTTCTTAGCCTTCTCTGTCTCTTTCTCCTTCTTTTACCATTCTGACAACAGACCTATTCTCCCTCTCTTTCTCTCGGCCCCCCTCCCCCATCAGTCAACGTCCCAAGTCCCTGCACTCCTTCTCTGACTTCCTGTTATGCTCTCACCTTTGTCTCTGGCAGTGATTTGGTTTTGTGTGTGTGTGTGTGAACGGGGCTGGCTGGGTATACATAATCTGCACATCTATCAAGCTTTGGCTCAGGCCCTGCAAGGGAGGAAACAGGAGCTGGAGGGCATCTGAAGAGCCCTCCACTACCGACTACAGCCTTTGGTCTGATATCGCTGTGGAACTAACTCTACACGACACTGAACAGCAGATAGATTGAGAGACAGAGAGAGATGGTGAAAGGATGGGGAGAGAAAGAGAGGTAGAGGAGATGTAACACCACAGCTACAATGTGTTCTAGGCCTACTACACACGTATACTTTGTAACAATAAGTTCCGGAAGCTGTCTTATTTTTTCACTGTGAAAGAGGCAGTTCCCCACTTATACTCCTGCATAGAGTTTTCACATACATCTCTTCTTTCCTTAACATACTAGTAAATATATATATTTATAAGACAGTTCACAAAGTAGCCGTTACAACAGGCAGTGAAGTTGTCCCATAGGCGGACCATCTCCTTCATTCTTCTACCGCTGATCATCAACCAGCCAAATTTCTCAGCATTTTACACCAAATGCTTCTCAATTAAAAATACTAACAAAAACAAAGATATACTTATCCTAATTTTTTTTGTGTATTTTCCACCATTTTTGTTATTTGCCGTTAAACATCCGCTAGCTGCTAGCTGGATAAATTAGTAATTTTTTTATCCAATTTGAGATTATACATTGTTAATATTTTTTCGTCTCCTGAAATACTTATTAGTTACAAAACTACTTAAATTAATGTATTAGATGGTTTTCATCACTACATTTCTATCTAGCATTTTCTAAAAAACATGTAAAAGCCTCCTCATTACGAACATCAAATAACACTCACTAATAAAACATACTAATCTGATTATCGCACTGGACCTGTATTTTCTGAACCAATTTATAAAAGATTAATTTAAATGAAGCTAACTATTTGTAAATTCACCAAGACTAACACTACATGCTTTCAGGCTGTAGCAAGGATTTGCTACAGTGTGTAGCTCTTGACTGACTCCACTCATAGTAACTCCAGGAGCTAGACTATTACACAATAATCTTAAAAGAGGCTTGAAGTGTTAAATGTCTTATTACAATACATATTTGACATGTATAACGTCTGTGTGTACGTATTTATGTGTGTGTGTGTGTGTGTAAGGGTTTTTGTATTAAAACATAAAACTATGTTATGTTGTGGTAACAAGCAATATGTGAGTGTGCTTTATGGGACATAATGCTTGATCATGGGGTATGCTTACTTAATTAACTACAGTGTGTATGTCTATTCCTACCTCTGTCAAGTGCCTGTCCTTCCCCCATAATAAACCCAACCATATAGTCATCCATCCATCCGTCCAGTCAGAGCTCTCCCCTGAGTCTAGAACCATCTATCCTCCTCCACCTGGTAGCAGACCAGATTGCAGGCTCTCCACAATCCGTGGGTAGACAAATGGCTAAGCTTAGCCCAGTCTAGGCCGAGTTTCAGCTAAACCGGGCGATACCAGGCCAGGCTAATGCTTAGCCAGGCTAGACTAGGCTACCTGCTAAAAAGGGAGTGGAGTGCGTGCTGGTGGGTGTAACACTGGCTGCTGCGAGGCGACTCCGTGCGCTCCATCACCGCCTCGAACCAGCCCGCCACATCCACCTCCAGCACCTCATAGCGCCGGATGAAACTGTGCTCCTGGAAGAGAGGGCGAGAGAAGAAAAAGGTTTGGAGAGTGGCCGGGTGTACCCGACATGCAATCATTAACGATGACCTGACCGACAATTCATCTTTCAGTCAAGACGCATCAATCTAGACAGAATCGCTGCAAAACAGCAACACAACTTACAAGCAGCTTGTGGTATTTTGGCCTTTTTCTGTGATCCTTTGTTAAGCTACGAAGAATACACAAAGAAGAAACAAAAAGAGTCATTACAAAAGGGTGGTGGGCGTTCTGTTATTTGCATGGTGCTTTGGGGATCGGGCAAGTTAGCGAGTTTGAGGGCTCTTACCAGTCTTTGACAAAAGACTGGAAGTCGAGAGAGAAGCCCATGCTGATGGGGAGCAGGGGAGGGTCCTCCTGCAGCACTTTGGTCAGGACCTCAAAGTCTGTCTTGCAGTTCTTGTAGGGAAACTGTCCTGTGGCCAGCTCCACCTGTGGGACACAGGGACATTCACACTCAGAAGTAAACACCTGCGGGATTTATACTGGGGCACAAATTACACTTTGCATAGCACAGAAGCCACAGAAGCTAACGAGAGAGCGTGATAAGATATTTTGAGGACCTACCAGAGAGATGCCCAAGCTCCACACGTCTGCTCGGATGTCATAGTCAGGCTTGCTGGGGTCCGGAGGGTCTATTCTCTCTGGCTGCATGGACACATGCACACAGATTAGAACAGGTGCATATGAGCACCAAACCATTAATATCTATTAGATATAGCGTGTGTGTGTGTGTGTGTGTGTCAACATAGTCACACACGAGCGGTGCAGACCCACTCACCGCCATGTAGGCAGCACAGCCGGCGCTGCGGGTCTTAGCCTTGGAGTCGACCAGACGCCCGCTGATGCCGAAGTCGCACAGCTTGATCTGGCCCTTGGCGTCGAGCAGGATGTTGGAGGGCTTCACGTCCCGGTGGATCACCCCGTGCTTCTCCTTCAGGTAGAGCAGCGCCTTCACGATCTAGGCAAACACAAAAACAGACTATGCATTACAAACATGTCTAGAATGAACAGGCTTGACGATTTCCTTAAAGGATTCCCATTCTGAAGCCAGAGGCACATTTGCAGACTAATATTTGCTTAATCCAAGTTTGCAGTTTGTGGTGCGGTATTGTATGTGTTCAACTTACTGCCACAGTCATCTTTCCCAGGATTCGTTCGGGGATAGGGCCCTGGATCCTCTTCTTCAGCTTTTCAGCACATGTCCCCATCAGCTCCATGGCGATGAACACATCCGTCTGCAAAGTGGACAATTCAAAAATGGCCTTCGTTTTTAATTGGCCCTTTTTCTTATTTGGAAAGAACATATCCAGTTAGGCAGGGTGCTGGGAATCGGAAAGATGATCCTGCACCTTATACTTCCATTAAATCATTAGACAGGTTGCGTGCAACAGAAAGTATATAAACTCACGTTGGTCACTATGGCACCGTAGCACTGGATGATGTAAGGGCAGTCGTGACTCTTCAGCACCACATCCAGGTCCATTAGGATCCTCTTGTTCTCATCCTTGTTTCCCGTCCGGCGCATTTGCTGGCGAAAGACACATGCAAAACACCTCAGAAATACAGTACAGTAAAGGGTCACAATCTTAAATAGGGGGCGAATAAATGTGTGTGGCCGATGGTCAATAGTTTTGGTACGACATTATCTATTAACAGATCTTTTATTCGTTTTAACCTGCAGTGTACAAAGTGTAGCCGCATGCTAAGGAGTAGAGCTGAACTGAGAAGCCTAAGGGTGTGCTGACTGACTTAACTAATCGTTTAACAATTGCAGTGGGTGTAATTAAGCACTCTCCTAAATAAGAAGTGACTAAATGCTATAATGAATGGCTGTGCTCCTCCACTGGGGGAGAACAGAGTAGAGAGAAAAATGAAGAGAGACACTGAAACGACGCCCACAGCCCCAGGGCTCCCTGTAGTCAAAGCAGTAGCTAGCTTAGAAATGACGTTTATATGGGCTGCCAGCCTGCCGCAGGAGGACAATTGTCCTGAAGCCAAATAGCCTGTGTGTGCTAGATGCTAATAGCTAAGCATGTGGCCAACACTAGTGGTGGTAGTGGTGGGGGCTCACTTTGACGGCGATGACATGGCCTGTCTTCTTGAAGCGCACTTTGAAGACCTGCCCGCACGTACCGCTGCCGATCTCCCCCTCGCTGATCAGGTCCGTCACCTCGGCCGGATACCGCTGTGGACAACACACACACACAATTAGTATCCTCCCAGTTGTGCAATGGTTGACTGAGGGTTTGGTCATGGGAGGATGCTGTATCTCACCTGGCCATCGATCTTAAGGTAACCAGTCTGTTTCATGATCTCCTGCAGCTTTTGATCTATCTCCGCACTGAGGGGACACCACACACATAGGCAGGGATAAAAACAGCATTATAAAAGTTGTATGTTTACATGGTTTGGCTTTGCAGGTATAAGGTTTGACTTGTTGCTGCCCAGGACATGCACAGTCAAGTGAGACTGTAAAAAAACAGGACACACAAGTGTAAATGCATGTTGTGCTCTGGTGCTTATGTGTGTGATTGTACTGAGGAGAGCGCGCTTGTCCACGTACTTCTCCAGACTCTTCTGCAGGCCGTACTGCGGCGTGGGCAGCGTGAGCATGTGTCGCGGGCGGCTGGGGTAGGAGTGGTGTTGGGGTGAGCTCTCTGACGACGACGAGCGACTTCCTCCTCCGTCGTTGGCCAGGGGCAGCTGGAGCGCTGGGGGAGGATATCAGGAACAAGACGTTAAAGAACGTCTTGAAAGAAGACAGCACTGCGAGCGGGATGCTCCAGGGGTTCACATGCGCTTTTAGGCTAAGGTCTCCCTACACCGTTTTAAAAAGACAGATGTAAATATAGCATGTGTTAACATTCCAAAATGGTGGATACTCATTTTGACACCAGATGTAGTCTAAATACTGGGTGCCCTTACATTCCATACTATCTTTTTGACCCAGTAATACACATGAAATAGAAAAGCTAAGTTGACCTTCACTGATAGTACATGCTGAAGTGTTAGGATTTAGTCTTCACTTCAAATTTTTTTTATGGAATGCACTCTTAAAATCACAGTGAATTCAGTAAGTAACTAAAGCTGGACAAATGCCTTTTGGAAAATTACTGTGTTATGTTCGATTTGACATTTCACAAGAAGGTAAACCACACAGTTCTGTTGACTGTCCTCGGGAAGTATAAGAGGACAGAGAAGTTGAGGACACCAAACAGCCACAGTAGTGTTAGCTTGGGCTTGACATGCAAGCCACCCATTCACAGAGAAAGTCAGCTGTGTGCTGACCAAAATGAACAGATTTTCTTCTCCCTGAACACTATTCAAGAATACTGTATTCCAGTAAGTATATTTAGGAACATTTGGTCTACTAGTAACAATTCCACTGATATAATTTTGTTGATTGTGTGTTGTCCTCCCCCATAAGTTTTACATTCGCTGGGTTTTGATATCTCAAATTGAGAAATCAAAACATTGAAACTTAGGAGCCAGGAGCTGTTATGTGCTGGTCACTTGTACAGATTTGCCTGTAGGAGAGAACCTGTTAGTGAGGAGAGAAGAGTTAGAGTGTACTCAAGCAATCTTTGGCACAGACCAGTGCTCCACAGCAACATCCAGACAGAAAGATGTACAGACAGCCCCACATATGTCAGCCACATGGGCTCTATTGCCATGGAGTTCGCCAGTAGACAGAGAGGAAACATTAAAGACGAACAAAGTAGGTCTACCCCTTCATTTAGGGGAGACATGGCTAAGACCAAGGTAGAAGTCAGACAGACAAGACAAGAGTTTGGCAGTCCTTCAGGTAGAAGACAAAGAGTAGGGCGAGAAGTGAACACATTTCACAGCACTTCTGCAGACCGACCAACGGGGATGCTGGATTAGACTGTGTCACAAACAAGATAACCGTGCCGTGCAACAACAAAATAAAGCCACATGCGTCGTGTCTCTGCTTCTAGCAACACAAAAGTTAATATTCTCACAAGCAGGCATACACACTCCCACACACCCTCCCCTGCCACTTAGATTCTTGCATGGAGAGAGGGATATAGAAGGAAATTATGGAGGGTGGATGATATTAGAGGGGAGATGAGCGTCTCTTGTAAAGTCCACAGGGAGCACACTACAAACGGCTGTCATTGATGCTTTGTCATCAAGTCCTTTTCATGTCTGGATTGAGTTATTAGTCTGATAGACATGAGTCTAGTTTAAGGAACAAATGCAGTTTGACAACAATATATGTGTACGTTATACTGCGATTTGATGTAGGGTGTAATACTATATTTATACAGTATTATACAATTATTTAGTTACTAACCAAAATCAAGCCGATTGTTTTAAGGAACTGAGACTGAAAGGTTCAACATTAAATTCAGCGAATATGGGCGATGAGAAGGGGGTTAAAGAGAGATGAGGGAGAGAATGCAGTCAATCAGTGGTAGAGAGCATGGGTTGAATGATACCTGCACGCTGGGAGGGGGCTGGAGCAGGACTGAGTTGGATCACGATGACTGGACACAGGAGAGAGAATACACACACGCACATTACTACTCACACACTGAACTGATGGTTCCAAACTGGAACACACCTCACCCCCAAGAAACTTTCAATTTATGTTGTATCTTATACACAGGAGACACATTTTACTAGAACTGTAGCACCTGATGCTTAATGCCTCTTTGAATACTGGTAGATCATTTAGTTTATTTAGAATGGGTAAAATGTATGGACTGGGCAAAGATGAAACATGTATTCTTCTGGCATATCCAGGGCATCATTGCCTTAAGGATGAGACAGGCTAAGCAGGCTCAATAAGTCAACCAATGCTATCCAAACTGGTGAATGCAGTTCACATTGCAATCCATTATGTTACTAGCTAATGTGTCACTCTCCGCTGATAAACCAGATCTGATGGCTGACTGCTCACAACGACACTCTGCAGGTAAGTTTGCCAATGTAAGGCAGGTATACGAAATACCTTCCATTATGTACCACAACGAGCACGTAAACTGGTTGAGACAATAAAAAATTGTACCGTAGTATAGTAATATATATGTAAAAATCCTTGCTGTTTAAATATATACCAAACCAAACTTAAAACATATAGCCAGGCTGACGTGGGCCTGCTGTGACTGTGCTGTGGGCAGTGGTGGGCCAACTAGCTGCTGAATTAGCCTCTGAAAACCAACAACAAGCAAGACGCGCTAGCTAGCAGGCTGGCTAAATTATGTTAGCATGTTTGACAGGAGAGAACCACGTCAATTTGCTACGTGGACACGAAGAAATATGACTGACAATCAAATAGTTCAGTCCTCCAACCTATTATTTAGCGTACATGTAATGTGTTCTTCTTATGCACATGTAGTTCCGTGTAAAATCACCGTGGCGAGTTTGGGTCTGTTTGTTTATCAATGTAGCCTGAGTTAGCATGTGTTAGCTAGCAGCATAATCACCCGTCCTCCCCTCCCTCCGATTCTTCCCTTCGATATTTCGACCCTAATTTACTCGCCAGTTGATACTCACTTGGCCTTGGACGTGAACGCTGTGGACTCATGTCAATGTTGAGGTCAATTCTTCTACGTGCTTCTTTATTTTCTTGCTTTAGTTTCTCCTCAATTCGGGAGAGCCTCTGTTCCAGCGACGACATCTTGAAAAATTAAGCTAGCTATCAGAACGCTCTTTACTCCCTCTCTGGCAAGCCAAATACCGTAGGCAAAGAAATTCACAGAACGCAGTGCAGTTATGTGACCATAGATGTCCCAGTTCTGTCCCTGTGCCCTGTCCTGTGCATTACTCCCAGGTCACACATTCCCACAATAGAGGCGAATACTTTATGTTTCAAAGTTTAAATGTCTGCAAGTCGATTTTTAATTCTTCTGCCATGCATGGAGATCCTGGATTCTACAACCCAACTGTTCTAGGTAAAACCATTTTTTTATTTGTATTTTCTAATGCGAGGAAATCAACAATATAGCTATATTACAGATGTGCTGAACAGGAATCACATTTTGAAATTAAGGTTACCCTTCAACCTGCTGCACCCTCCTAAAAACCTAACCCTAAATCGACAAAAACAACTGACCAACACAGCAATGGTTCCTTATCCAGATTTTCTTTATAAATAACTCATCTCATACACATCATTCCATATAGTCGTACACACAAGATACATTTCGTTTTATCAACAAAAACCCCATACACCAGAGCAAAGGAAATGGGTAGGTAATTACTTATTTTGACTTCTGCAGCAGCTGAGATTTGGAGAAAGAAGAGAGCAATATGATCTATTGCCAAACACATTTCCAACCCTTGGTAGGCAGGGTCAAACAAATTGACAACAGAGCTAATGGAGTGCAGTGGTTTAAGGTCTAGATTACGGGTGTACTCTTGTCTGTTGTAGATAAGGGTTTACATCTCTCAGTCTTGAATTAAAATGGTTGGTTGAAATAACAATAACTTTTTAGTTCTTGCTTGATGTGTGCATGTTCAGTTATTGAGCTAATTGCACAGGTGCAGGCAAAACAATGCATCTTTTTTCACCCTTTTTTGAAAATTAAAATTCAGCCATTTAAAAGGCATGGGTAGTGGGTATTGAAAATGTATCTTTGCTATTTAAAACATGTGGTTGGCATCCTCAATCAAAACAAAATTATGTAAAAAAAAAAAAAAATCTAATTTAAATCTTACAAAGAAAAAGCTCATAGACATAAGAGCTGATTGTTGTGAATCCTTTTACAGCGTCTGACATTCTCTCATGCAGTGGTTTTACACCCCATTGTTGACGCACTAATGCACCAATTGACTAACATTGGGTAATATGATGGATAATCAAAATACAATAAAAATAATCACAAAGTTTTTTCACTAATGAAACAACTTTGAACACATGCGGACTCTCCATGTGTAGAGGCACATTTCTTAGATGTTTAACATGATCTTATTGCACACTCAAGGACCAAAAAAAGAAATACGGAAATGTAAGGCATTTGGTCGATGAGCACAACACCCCTCCCACATTTTCATTTGTATTGTCACAGTATTGGGTAAGATTCTCTCCTTAGCCTAGCAGGACTACACTGACACAAAGGAAGACGATGAGGTCGCCTTGTAACGCTAGACTAGGAAAATGTGAGATACACATTAAATGACAACAGTGTCGTAATGCAATTGGCGTGTAACATGGTTGTTGGCATTTAAGAAACCTTGAAACAAAGTGGTGGCCCAAGCTTAGGGGAGGTGTCACGGTGTTTGTCCTTTCGGAAGAGTCATTGGTATTCCGATGATAACAAAATTTTACCTCCCATCAGCAACTTGTCTTTTCTCCCACAAAGTGAGATGCTGTAGTGTTCTGTCCCAGCCACAGCGACTGAGTCTGCACCCCAGTCCACAGTTCATTACAGACTAACGGCCTTGGGCCTTTTACAATTCACAGCATGGTGGCAGTGCACCTAGAGGCCGAGCTCTCCTACACGTCACCGCGGACCTTCTCGCGGTGACACGTGGAGCTGCCAAACCCTAGCAGAGATCGGAGACGTAGTCAAAGTCTCGGAAGCTCTCCTGGTCCTTGCGGGAGAGGGTGCGGGGCTCTCGCGGCGGTGTGAGGGCGGGTGGCTCGGCGGTGAACTCCTCGTCAAAGTTGCTGACGTCCTCCTTGTTACCAATCGACGGGAGGAAGGGAGGAGGGAGCTTTCGCTGGAGGAGGGCCTCCCAGTCCAGATTCTGTGGGTGGGGACAGACAGAATGAAGCAGACATTTCCATTTTCAAATGTAATAAAAAAAAAGTGAGAGATGCACGTTGTAAATATCAGGACCTACGATGTAAGAGATAAAAAACTTTATTTATTTCTCTTACCCTAAAGAATGGTTGTTTCTTCACTTCCTCAGCGTCTTTCTCACCAGAACCCAGTCTTCTCTCAGGGTTCCTCCTCAAGAGCTGTTTGCATCACATTCACATAAGTTACTGTACATAGGCACCAAACACTCGCATCACAGAAATAGTCACTAGGGAAATTACATAAATAATAGTCTTCTTGGAAATGTTGATGTGATGACGATCTGTACTTTGGTGTGTCTATGTACGGTGTGTGCAGTGTGTACAATATGGATGTATGGCTCTTACCCTCCTCATGATGGCTATGGCCTCAGAGGAGAGGAAGCGTGGGTAGCGGACCTCGTCATTCACAATGCTGTCAAACACCTCCTCCTCATCATCGCCAGGGAAAGGCGACTAGAACATAGCCAGACATGGACCAAAAAAGACAGATGACGAGTAAGTGTTCAATTTGATCTAAATACGCAACGGCCTTATTAACACAAAGTGGGACTTTCTTTGGCACAAAAGTCATATAACACAAAGTGGGACTTTCTTTTGCACACGTCATAGTAAAAAGTTAAATGTCTCCATAAAAATGATGCAACATGTCGAGATGCTTTCTACATAAAGGGGTTCCTTTAACACTAGTGTGTGTTCTGCTCACCTCTCCCACCAACATCTCGTAGATGAGGACGCCCAGCCCCCACCAGTCCACGGCGCGGGTGTAGGAGGTGTCCGTCAGCACCTCAGGGGCCAGAAACTCTGGAGTCCCACAGAACGTGCTGGTCCTGTCCCCATAGCCCATCCCTACGGACAGGGGAGACAACAGTGGTTATGCACACATACAGAACCACCCATGGTTCTGCAGAGGATTTATAAGCAGGGCTCTAGGCAGGGAGGACAGCAGTAGCTATGCACACATACAGAACCACCCATGGTTCTGCAGAAGATTTATAAACACAGGGCTTTAGGCAGCAGCGTAGCACACTGGGAAACCAGCATCTCATACAGTGAGAAAGCAACATGGAGCTCCTCTCCAGACACCCACCTTCTTTACACAGTCCAAAGTCGGCAATCTTGACATATCCGTCTGTGTCCAGCAGCAAGTTGTCTAGTTTAAGGTCTCTGAATATGCAAAGGCAATATTGTTATTGTCACACACACACACATATTAACACAGACTTACCTGGTTGAATAAAAAGTTATAATCAATAGTAGGACTCACCGATACACAATCTTATGGTCATGAAGATACTGCAGTCCAAGAACCACACAGGCTGAGTAGAACCTGGGGATAACAGAACGAACATCTTATAGTATTGGGGGACACAAAGAGATGTTTATAGAAACACAACTGATAAACAAGGAGGTAAAAAAATAGAAGCTTCAGTGAAAAAACTTTGAAATAAAAATAATTTCCATTGTTTGGACATTCTAAATAAATTGAGTCACAGACACACACACACAGACACACACACACACAAAGTACGTACACAGCCCGCGGCTCAGTGAAGACGTCTGAGTGGATGTGCATCATCAGATCGCCCCCGGCCGTGTACTCCATGACAAAGCACACGTGCTCCGGTGTCTGGAAACACGCAAACAGGTTGACCAGGAACGGGTGGCTGGTGGTGTTGACAGTCTCAAAAATACGCTTTTCACACATAAGACTGGGGAACAGAGAGAGAGAAAGAGTCACATAAGAGGATTGATACGAGAGCGGATAAATGGAAATATGTTGTTCATGCTGCCAATCAGCTTGATATGACCGAACGTTAACACACACACACACACACACCTGTCGACCTCATCTCTTGCTACAATGTCTCCTTTTTTCAGAGCCTTGATGGCGTACATGGTGCCTGTCTTTTTGTATTCTGACAGTAGAACCTGAAAGAAAAACATCATCATGACGACTTTAAACCACGTTACAGGTATACTAACACAGCTGTCACAACCAATAGCTTCAGTGCCCCAGAATATATAGGCAATACCAACATTGCTATCAGATATTATAATAATATATTTAAGCAGGTTATTCTACTCCCCCTACATGCCTACAGTCACCCTACATGGTTCAAAGTTCCAGAACGCTAATTCAGGTACAGCTAAAGTAGTAACATTCTAACCGATACAGGTATTAAAGAAGGGTCACTATTTACAACAGAAAAACAGACTACTCCCAACTTTATCATTACTGCTGTTCTTCAGTTCTGACCAATCTCAGAATCCTTTTTTTGCAGTTCCCTTTAAGGCAAATCGTAACGTATGTTTTTTTATTGAACTTTTTTAGCTCCGTCCCTGTCAATCAAACAAAGTATGAAAAAATGTATGTACGTCTGTCTATCTAGATACACTTCTAAACTGTATCTCAGTATATTTTGGATTAAGGCGTGACGTCCAGATGAGGCGTACCTTCCCAAAGTGTCCCCTGCCTAGCACGGCGATCAACCTGAAGTCCTGGAGGGACAGGGGGGCCTTCTTCTGTTTACTGCAGAGGGAGCACAGGCACACAGTCAACTCCACATCAAGTGCTCAGGTCAAACCATTTTCTATGTAAATGTGTGTGTGTGCGTGTGCTTGTGCGTGTGCGCTCTCTCTGAGCACCTGACAGACGAGGTTCGGACAGGGCGCTCGGGGGTGATGTCGGGGGGAGAGAATGGTTCAATGACTGGCAACCGGTCCTGAGAGAGGGAAGGCAGGGGGGAGAGGGGGACGGCAATGGGAAGAGATGGGAATTCAGCGGAGAGGTGACAGAGGTCAGAAAATACTAATTATAATTATGTATTTTCAAAGGATGTCTATTAGAACCAACCCTAAGGATGACCACCTATAGGCGTACAATGCATGGAAGACCCAGGGGGGGTCAAATCCCTTGGTGATCTGTCCCACATTTGTACCACTCATTTCTTAATCAATGTAAAAAATCTCAAGCACTACCTGGCATTAAACTGCAGTCATTTTAAGGCTTATTTGTGCTGTGGTGTGTGGCGCTTTCTCTAATCGTACTCTGCCACTGTAACTCTCTCTCTCTCTCTCTCACCGGAGTGCTTGTGTCCGTGTCTCTTTTGTTATCGGGTCTAAACGGAGAGTCACTGTCCAGACTC
Organism: Galaxias brevipinnis; assembly: GCA_036023535.2. Taxonomy (NCBI): domain Eukaryota; kingdom Metazoa; phylum Chordata; class Actinopteri; order Galaxiiformes; family Galaxiidae; genus Galaxias; species Galaxias brevipinnis. Next base: position 1,940 of record JAVQIZ010017759.1, on the reverse strand, counting down.
AGCTTCTCCACAGAGACCTCCCTGAAACACACGCAAGACGCACACACACGGGGAGGAGGGTGGTGGTTAGATGACCGGGTCAAGACTCATGCAGATTCAGATAACACAGGGAATACAGGAGGGGAGATGTTTGGGGAGTGCTCGTTGGAATGGAGAGTGAGTTTGAAATACCCGGCCGGGAGGCTGAGGGAGTGGGCGTTGGGGCTGTAGGTGCCGGTGTTGTTGACCGTAGGGATGGCGTTCCTCAGCAGCCGGACCCAGGTCCCTATGTCCACGTTCATCTGACGGGCCCTCAGGAAAGCCTTGCCTGAAAGACGCCAGCACACCGTCACACTTTAACTGAAAACCCGTGGCTCGTGTGATTGTACTAATCTTCAAAACAGTAGAGGCGACCATATGGGTGAACACCAGGGGGTGCAATAGTCTCAAATAAAAGGGTTCAGCCACCTGGAAACACAGTCTTCTTTTGTGCAATGGGAATAGCTTTTACATTGGATGGGTTAATGCATGAAGTATAGGCCACCCCCTAACCAAATGTAACTGTGCATAAAGTTATTGAAATATTTTCTATCCAGGCCGGGCAGTCTTACCATGCTGTTTAGAGAAGACCTTCTTCTGCCTCTGGAGGCGTGGAGCTCTCTCAATGACTGGGTTGAAAAAGATCACCTAGAGAGCACACACAAATACACAATGTTGCTAGAAATAACACACCGAGCCACTTTGAAGAATATCAAAGCCAGATCTATCAGGCTGCAGCAGCTGTGAGGTGTGTATGTGTGTGTGTGTGTGTGTGTGACGCATATGTATTTCTGTGTGTGTGCCTATTTGTGTATGTACTTTTTTTGCCTATAGTTTTAAAGCAGTGTGTGTGTGAGAAGGAGACAGAAAGTGACTATGTACAAATGTGCGTGGGTGTTTGTGCAGAAGTCTTTTTATAGTTTTAGAATAAAGTGTGTGTGTGTGTGTGTGTGTGTGTGTGTGACAGAAAGAAACAAAGAGACAGTGTTTGTATGTGTGGGTGTGAAAGTGTGTGTGTGTGTGTACTTCGGCCAGCAGCAGTCCCTGGGGCTCCAGCTCCAGCTGGACTCGGTGCTTCTGGTTGTCCAGGAAATCCTCCAGCTTCAGGTACTTGAGAGCGCACAAGGAGCGGTAGTCTCTCCAGTACACTGCGATCTCCATTTCCCTGGACTGCAAAACACACACACACACACACACACACACACACACAGGAAATACTGTTAAAAGCTCTGACTCAGACTTGTATGAGTAGGAGTGATACGACGTGTGAATTTTAATCATTATTTTTGTTTTGGTGTTTTATTTGTGATCCTTGCACTTGGAATAGCAAGAAACCCACTGATATCACACTGTGCTGTCCTCCTTCATCTGTGGTCAAAGTTCGCAATAAACACTTTACTCATTTTCAATGGCAAACCAACAGGCTAGGCGTGTTTGCATAACGCTGGAGACGGAATCAAAAGGTTAAACGTAGGCTGCCTTGGAAAGCCAAAGTTACTATCCCAAGGTGAAGACTAGCAAGCATCCTAATCCCTCGGGCTGGAGAGTACCCTGTAAGTCTAGACCAGCTACACAGCTCGAATGAAAGAGATTCCACTATGCTCACGTTCTTACTGTATCATTTCAGCATTGCGATACACTTCCTCATCGTTATAATGGTGTGAGGGCCTTATGTGAGCGTGTGCACGTCAATGTTTTGGTGCGCAAGAAAGGTACTTTTTTTCTACTTCAAACACTGCTCTACTCCTATCTACATATTTGATTTCTAGGTGTGGCACCGGATCTGTCCAGTGTGTGTGAGTGTGTGCGTGTGTGTGTGCACTCACCCTCTCCAACTCCACAGTGAAGGTCTGGTCCCAGGCCTGCTCTCCTACAGTCCGCCAGGCGGTCTGACCCACTACAGAGTTATCCATCTTCAGCAC
>JAVQIZ010017752.1:0-19817 GCA_036023535.2 Galaxias brevipinnis | reverse complement strand
GGGGGGGGGGGGGGTTACTGTTAAAAAGGATTATATGAGAGCGAAAAACCTGATTCAAGGGAAAAGAAAAGATTGTATTTGGATGGGGGGGGGGGGAGAAATGAAGTCACAGACTCTTAAAGCAGCTGGACAAGGAAGCGGTTAATCAAAAAAGAAAGGGAGGAAAAGTAGCGGTTGAAGAAAGCCACATTGTTTTAGGACGGAAGCTTGCCAGGGTTTGAAGTTAGTTGGGCTAATGTCTCAAGTCCAGTCCCAGTGTATACCTGTGTCCTGTCTCTCACCCCCCCTCCCTCTCCCCCTCCCCCTCTCTAGAGTCAAGTGTTTCCTGGTGGCACAAGCACTCGTTGGGTTTCTGTTCCGGAGTTTTCACCACTCTAGTCAGATTGACCAAAACAACTCTGTGCCCTCTTAGAGACAAAGACTGATTGAGATTAATCACAGAAAAACATGATGGATGACAAATGGGAAATGTGGCGCAGCTTTTCCGTCTTCTCTATGGGACATGTGTGGACCTCTTGTATTTCAGAACTCTAGATATTTAAAATGTACATCTCATGATATCATGATTTCTTTTAACCACACTTGCTTGTTGGCATTGTCACCCGCCCTCATCCTGTTTTCCGTATTCCCTCAAATTCCTTGGAGGCCCCAGACCAGAGGGTCAGTAGTTGCTTTTGGTTGGTCTGTTTTGGCAGTACTACTACTCGTCCTCAGTGTGATTTAAAATTAAACAGTCTATGGCTATAAGCAGATATTATAAACAAGATGAGATATTTTTTACTTCGTCATTATAATACACTTCCTTCCATTTTGTTTTCCAGGTGATTTGAAGTGTTTGGGAAGACACTCCAAAGAATAACACCCCTTGTTTGTAAGTTTGCTGGAGCCGGTAAACAAGGGCGCCACGTCTTAGGGAATGAAACCTGATGGGTTTACCATGGCGACCACGGAACCCATAGAAGCTGTACTAGCAGAGCCCCCGGCCCAGGGAATGGAGGAAGCAGAAACTCTACCAGAGCAGCCCACATTACAACCGGAGGACTCTGTACATGCAGAGCACCTTATCAAGCCTACAGCGCCACCTGCCTCCCAGGAGGATAATGACAAGGCGGCAGCAGCAGCAGCGGACACCAATGTTAAAGCCAAAGGTGCGGTGACTAAAGCACGACCTGGCACAGCTGGCCCGTCCAAGACCTCAGGACCGGCTGGACCCGGCTCACGCCCTGGCACCACCCAGAGCCACATGGTCAACGGAGTCAAACCCTCCACCAAGGACCCGGTGAAGAAATCGTTGGTTAAGAAAACCACCACCACCACCTCCGGAGCCTCAGCACCAGGAGTAGGGGCTAAGAAGCCCCCGAGCGCAGCAGCCTCGTCCTCGGTCAGAACACAGCCTAAAGTTACTGACAAGAAGCCTGTTGGACCGGCCAGGGCCACCTCTGCCCCCGTGAACACACAAGGTACCAAGACACATGCCGGGGTTGGTTTGACCAACAAGAGGCCCACAGCTGGGCCAGTCAATGGAACAAAACCCAAAACCACAGGTTCGCGCTTTATTGGTGTGCTTCAACACAGTTAACTATAACACAGCTGTTTTTTTAAGATGTAATACTGGGCCTAATTTGTAAAACCGTATATATTGTTGTAATAGAATAAAGTATTAGATGAACTGTAAAAATAGATACAGTACTCTGCAAAAGTTTTAGGCAGGTGTGTAAAAAAAATGCTTTAAAGTAAGAATGCTTTTCAAAAATGAAAAAAAAAAAACAATTGGGTGTGAAAAGAAAATCATCAATATGTAGTGTGACCACCTTGTGCCTTCAAAACAGCATCCTTCTTAAAGCTTTTGCACAGTACTGTATATTTCTAAATTTTTCATTGGCTTTCCAGCTTGGCTCTTAAAATTGCTTTATTCCTCTAGCTCCTGCTAGCAGACCTACGGCCTCTGTGGCCCTAAAGCCCAGCGCGTCCACAGCAGCCAAAGGTGACCGTGCCACTGCTCCCAGGACAGCCAGGTAAGCCAGCCTGTCACACACCACAAGACGCAGGGACATGCAAAGTAGTTTTCTGACCACATGACGTTGTGGCCGTGATGAAATCGATACGTGCATTTGAATGAAGTTGATATGGTGTTGGAAAAACACAGCCCTGTTTACTAACCAAGGACTCCGCACCCTCTGATACACCAATAGTCACCCTAGATCTAGCTGCGACACACGACGACCCCAAAGAATAGTGGGCATTGTGGCCTCTGCTTCTGCTGGGTCAGGTTTCACTTGGAGAGTCTGAGTCATGCTAACAGAAATAACCTGAAACACAGACGTACTCTCTGTAAGCCTGTGGTATCTGTGATGCGGTATAATGCTGGCTTTGTCTCCCTGAGTCACTCAAGCCCCAGTTTGGACCCTCGAGGGCAAGGAGTCTATTGAGGAGGACTAGACCTCTCTCTGGGGTTGGTTATGTGCAGTTTGATAATTTTTTTTTACTTCAAGTGGATTCTTGCGTTTTGATCGAACTGTTCAAGTTTATGAAGTCAACCTTTTTTTATCGATTTTAATTTTTTTTGTATTAACAAATTTTTAATTAGAACCAATTGAATTTTCTTTACACTCCATTCATTTAAGCACACTTGGTGTTGTTCGTGTTGTTCACATTCATCTAAACTGTATTATTGAATTTCTGGGATTGGTTTATTTGTTTAAGTGTAACTGAGTATACATTGCCAGAATGACCAAATCTCCGGCCTACTGAGGCAAATCAATGCTGCATCTACTGAACTAAATTATTTCTGCCCGTCTGCTGTTGCACTAGTGATTTAACAAGCTATTCACCTGTGGGAGAATGCTCTCAGTCAGTGTACCATTTTCTCTCTTTTAGCTAGGCTTCATTCAGTGTTTTTCATATATCAAGCCATTGGATTTTAGAGAATGGCTTATCCGAGTTTGCTTGTGCTTCATCATTGATACGACACAAATACGAGGGTACTGATTGTAGCGTTTCATTTTACGTCCGCTCTGAGTCTACCATATTTGTTTCCTCTGTAGTCTGCTGATAAATGCCGGCTCGCACAATTCATTCATCCGATGGTACTTCTATGATTGCCTTTACAGCTGTGAGTCTGTGTGAGTGAGTTGGGTAATAGGAATTGGACATTGATTGGTCGTATAGACGTAAATAGACTGTAGCAGAGAAACCTAGCCTCAAGGAAACATTGACTGGCTGCGTATAGTTTTGTTTGGGACTTTGAAAACAGTCTCTGCTTAGCCGCCAAGCAGATGAGCAGCTGTGCAGGAAGTGGGCTGCAGCAGAAATGCTTGTGTCAAGAATAGAGCAACTCATTAGATTTGATGGCCGGTTGGGATCAGACAATCGAAAGATGTTTTAATTTTTGCCAACATTTTTACACATTTCTTAATAATGGGTAGAGAATAGAAGGCAGCTACTTCAGTTGAAACACATCAATGCTGACTGACCGAGCCACTGCAGGAGACCGAAACGGCACTGAATTCGATTTGGGCCTCCCCCCAAACTTCCTCCATGATGGTGCTTTTATTGGATGAGGGAAATGATCTGTCTCTTAGTCCGAAATGATGCAATTTACACAGACTCAAGCCCAGCGCACATTCACCCCACCTGCCTCTTCACTGTGCATAAGAAAGTGCTTGCAGGGGTTTCTCCCCAAGCCGGGGCTTTGAAAGGTCTGTGTGTTGGCTGGCCATTTTATCCATTTACTCAGGGATGACTGTGGCAACACTTTATGAGTTTGCGAGATACATTTTTCTGAAACTTTTCGGCTGACACTTATGTTTGTGTGTGTGCGTGTGTTGTGCTTGTTTCATACGCCATGTTATTTCTTTGTATTTTAATAATTTAAAATCGAGTCCAGCTAAAGAAAAAGGCTAAAAGGATGAATTGCAACAGGTGTGTGCATTCCTACGTTCCCGCTGACTACTCTTCCTGGTCTTCTGTCCGTCTCCCAGCCGCCTCCCAGCCATGTCACGAAATGCTGCTCACTTTCATTATCCATGAGTCTGTGAGCAGGGCAAGGCAGCCAGGGGGCACATACACTGTATATCCCCGCTTTACATAAAAGCCTGGTGGTACCATCTGTTTTTATTGGAAACCAGCAGGCACAGCCTCAGAACACGTTTTATTATTGGCTCCATGGCAGGAGTCAGCTTATGAAATATTGAAGCATTTTATTAGACCTTGGGCTGCAAAGAGGCCAGCTTGAGACTCGATTGGTATCTTCATACAAAGGTTTTGAAGCACTAAGGATAGTTGGCTGTCTATGATTTTAAAATAAAAAAGCAACAAAAAACTGGAAACAAATGTTAAAAAGGTAGCAGACGATCAGAAGATGCGGTGGACAAACTGAGATGCTTGTGTTTCAGTTTGCACATGGATATCCATCACTGACCGGAGAGTGTCCATTTCCGAAGCCAGAGGGCTAAGTTACCAGAGACACACAGTGGGTGAGGCAGACCATCAATCAATCCACTAATGTATCTCCTCATCAGTAATGGATCTCCGCCCGCCAAACCCATCAGACCTGCAGCGTGTCTCGCTGACAGCCGAATGGTTTGAGACTCCTAATGCTGTGGAATCTGGACCCGCCCTGCTCGTCATCCTCCCCCTCCCTCTCTCCATCTCAACGCTCGAGTGTCCAAGTGCTGTCCGAGCCTTCTGTCTCTGTCTGCCCCTCCTCTTTCTCTCTCCTCCCCCCCCTGACCCTCTGCTCTGTCGCTTGGGCCTGCAAAGTACCAGGCAGTCAGCCAGCTCCCCCCTGAGCGCTCCATTTCATCCCCCTCTCTGTCCATCCTCCTCCCCTTCCTCCTCGCTCATCTGTCGTTTTAGTTGGCCTCAAGACTCCCCTCTGAAATGTGGCCTGCTAACAGCAAACTCTGTTAGATGGGCTAGGCTTGATATGTAGCCAAGTTGAATTGGGTATGCAGAGGAATTCAGACAGCAGTGTTTTGTTTTTGCACACCAATAGACTGCTGCTGTTCCTATCGTCTTATTCGTGAATGTCAGCAGTCCGCCCTAGGACTATGGGAATTGGGTGTGATGCATTTGAACAGTGTATTCGGTTGGCCATTTATAGTCATGTTTCACACAACAAATGCCATCCCATTACTTTAGCTGGTCTGATCCTTCTCCAACCTCCTGTCGTCCATTGGGTATGACACCATGTTGTTCCCTCAACTGTTTTGGCAAATGGTAGGATTAGTCTTAAGACCAATATCCTATCCCATTCATCACAGTGACAGAGCGGCTAGGCCCCAGCGACCACTGTCTCTCCTGGATCCGTTGCTAGGCTGCCCAGCGTCCCAGCACTTGATTTGAAACCCAGCACAAAGCTAATGGAGCCGTCACTTCTAGTTCTTCAGGATCAAACTCTAGTTTGTTTGACCACTGTTGCCCAACACAAGCATCATGAGTTTGTCTGTAGTCGACAAGGAGAAGCTGTTTTTGGACAGCTTCCAAGCCAAACAGTGCTTTGTAAGAGCTGTGTTGTCTAGGAGATGAGACTGGTTTGATAAAGAATAGGTGTGTGTGTGAGTGATTCTTTGTGTGGGTGCATCAAGAGAAATATGGCCCTCAACCAACAAGGATAAAGTGTCCTCCAGGCCCCTGTCGTCTCACTCTCTCTCTTGCAATTGCTTTCTCGTTAGCTTGTCCTTGCTAGATTAGATTTGAATGTTTAATCGGCCAAGGCCGATGTCAAGGAGGCAGGCTTGGCTGTGTGTGTGAGTCCGAGAGGGAGGGAGGATGGGACTTTGGATTAACAACCCGCGGATTTTGGTTGCACTTTCATTTTGGGACGGGTGTTGCAGCTGCTTAATGTGTTAGGGAGTGTAAACAAGCCGTAATAGAAGGTTCCGTGTCCCCGCAACGACCTTTGGCTTTTTTTTAATGGGCAGATCAAATCGATGGGTACGTGAGAGTTCCAGTCCCCTGGGTCCTATTGATAGTAGGTGTAATCACTACTCGAACCGACAGTGAATCTGTAGACGGCATGCCCCTAGCTCTCTGCTTCCCCTGGGATCCAACTATTATGAGTCCACGCAACAGGACAACATGGACAGTTTACATAAAGTGATACTGTGGCCTTACCATGCCCCCCTGTCCATCTTTCCCTCTCTTTGCCTCTAGAGGCAAGTAAAAGAAGAGAAGCAGAGGCTCTAGGCCAATTACTCCTTCACTTATTGCTTATTTCCATTCCCCGTACGTTGCTAAACCCAGATATGAAGGCAATCTACTTTAAAGTGCCTCTATTATGTTTCTTTCCTTCAATCATTGCATCTCGTGCTCTCTCCATCCCTAATTTAAACGTTGGCAATTTGTATTTCAGACGTCCTCTTTTCCCCGTTCTTTATTAGTTTGTGTCTGATGTTCAGGATTATCCAAGTGCAGAAATTCGTAGGATATGTTTTAGTGACTTTGCTGCCGTCAAAGTTTTTCAGCCTTATTACAGTAATGACCCAATGCTCCCAGTCTCAGAGTTTTTGACATCAAAACTAATGGCTATTGTTGTGTAGACTCACTGCGGGCGTGGCTTTTCTTTCCTTGCGTGAGTCCACTCCAGGACCTTGATCTTTGCATTTGTCTGTTTTTGTATGCCACTGTAGCAGAATCCTTATTCTATCCAGACACACCTTAATCAATATTGTGGTTATTTGCTCATTCTTATGGGTGGAGCATGGTTTGAGGTTGCAGCTCCCTTTGTAAAGGGAATCGGCACATCCATCCATTATATTGGGAGTGGTAATGATGCAGACAACAGTGTGTAGAACTCTTTGTTCTGGTGCCTTGAATTGTCTATATAATCCATGACTCCACTAACAAGATGAATCACACTACATGTAGATTGTTGTGGCACAAGCTTTGCAACCAAATAAGATGGAACCTAATCACGGAGCAGGATCACCCAGAATGGCTCTCTTCCAGAAGAGAAGGGGAGCAGTAAGACAGTGAGCCATAGTGTGGCCTTCTCAGACCATTAGCTGGATCACTGACTAGCGACACTCAATCGATCCTCCGCAAAGTTTCCAAGCCAGTGCTTCCTACATTTCACCCTCTTCCTTAAAGATCTACTTCTAGCCCCCTCCCCACCTGCCGTATTCTCTCAAGACACCATCCCCCTCTTTTTGATTTCCCTCCTCATTACTCTTCCCCTCCCTCTCTCCATCATTTCTTTGTGTATTCCTCCCCCACAAGATGTAGACTAGAGACTGACAATTGTAAACGCAATTACAATGGGTGATAGAGGTCACTAGGTTCCCCCTTGGCATGACTTTAATTAAGACTGTAATGGTCTGCCTGAAGCCGAATAGGTCTACTGTAATACATTCAAAATATGAGCTAGAAAAGGACTGGAAATGGCTTTTATTTTTGTCCAAAATTAAGGGGATTTGCCACCCATGTTGCTCAAAAGAAGTGTGCTGATTTGATTTTAGTCTGTTATGACTTCCTGGACACATAGTCCACTGCCCCTCAAAAATCTTGCACCCTCTGAGTAAAAAATACTTTTAAGTAAACCTAACAAAAATATTTTTGTTTAGTTAGGATAATATATTTGATAGATTTTTAAAACTGGAATCAAGAACTATAAACCATTTGAATGTGTTGGACATCATTTTGTAATCTTAGTACTTCGTGAGTTCAAATTAGCAACAAAAAAAATCCCATTTTGGCAATAATATGGCATTGCACTTGGCTTTATTGCACTGCAAGTGAATTTACCAATTAAAGTGTTCAGTTGTTCGATGTTCAGTCACTTAACATTGTTGTCCTCTTGTTCCAGGCCAGCTACCGCTCCCACCACGTCACGCCCTGCCTTCTCCAGTTCCACTGTCATCCCTGTGTCCAAGCCCCCCTCTACCCTGAGAAGCAGCAGACCTGCCGCTCCTAGAGCAGGCCCCACAGCCCCCTCCACTGGCAGGACTGCAGTAGCACCACCAACCAAAACTACAGGCCCTGCTAAGAAAGGTACCGCTTTAACCCTTAATGCTTGGTGACGTTTTCATCTGAATATCGGGTGTGTCGGTGAAAATAGATTTTTCTCTTGCTGCCTACCTTTCAGATGTTGGCCGACCAGCCTCCACTGTCACCGCAGCAAAAAAAACTGCAACGTCATCGGCTGCCCTCAAAACCACCAAACCTGACCCCACCAAACCTGCACCTTCTACAAGACCCGACCCCGCCCTCAAACGCCCTCTTCCAACCAAGGCAGCGGAACCCAAGGCTGCGCGGTCTAAACCGCTGGATTCCCCTAAACCTGCCCCTATAAGAAAACCCCCCGCTACCAGGCAGCCGCTTGGAACGACCCCTCCAGCCTCCCCTGCCAACCGACCAGCTATGGGCAGCACCCAGAAGTCCACGAAACGGCCCTTCAAACCCACCCAGTCAGTTCAGCCCTTCACAGCCATCACAAAGAAGAAGCCTGCCGCCACGGAAGCCCCAACGGCTGCTGGAGCAGCGACTGTGGTTGTGGCAGCAGCAGCAGCAGCAGCCGCCGCTGCTTCTTCGGCATCTGTCCCCGAGCCGGAGGCATCTGTGGCCTCCCCAGAAAACGTTGTCCTCGAGATTTCCCCAGCCCCAGCTCCAGAGAGCCCCACGGAGGTCTCTCGCCCTCAGGCTCCACTGGAAAAGGCTGTCCCTTCTCCACCCAGAAGTTCCGTCGGGTCGGCAGAAATTTCTTCAGTCCCAACAGTGGTCGCCTCCCCGGACCCAGCCCCGCCAGAGGGGGCCGAGAAGCTGCTCCCAGAGCTAGCCACTTCCCTGGCAGTCCCTTTCCCAGCGGCAACCATCGCACACCAAGAGGTCAGCGCGTCCAACCTCAACGAGGAAGAGGAGGACGATGAAGAGGATGAGGAGAGGGAAGGCAGCCAGCAGGTGTCTGTATCAGAGATGAGCGGCACCCAGCCCACGGAGGAGGAGTCTCGGCCCGGGTCGGCCAGTCAAGCCGGGGGCTCGGCGTGGCGGGCCGGCGGTGGGGCGCTCCTCTCGGAGCTGGACTCAGAGGAGGTGAGCTGCAGCCAGCAGGGGGCCTCGGAGCTGAGCGCCCCGGGGGTCCTGGAGGGCACAGAAAGCACCGACGACCTCGGCGACGGCAGCCTGAAGGAAGCCATCGACATGGAGGGCGCCTCAGCCGGCACGCCCGACTTTGAGAAAGTTCACGACATCGGCGCCAACGACTTTGACGAGGACGAGGAGGACGAGGACCGGGTGTGCGATATGGACGTGGGGTCGGAGCGGGCCGAGGACCCACGGAGGGCCAGGCCCGGCGAGGAGGAAGAGGAGGATGAAGACGTGGAGATGGCCAGCGAGGGCATTACCGAGAGTGGGTTGGAGAGCTACGGGAACGCAGATGAGGACGACTTTGCCGAAGACGAGAGGTTGGACAACCTGAATCGTGGCCAGATGCTCCCCGGCCCTGTGCCCGTGTTACCCTCCAGCCCTGCTGCTCAATGGAACCAACCCAACAACCCGCTGGCAGACCCCTGGGCCCAGTCCTTCCTGCCCCCTCAAGCTGCTGCTGCGGCGGCCCCAGCCAGCCCCTCCGTTGATCCCTGGCAGGCTGACTCTGAGACCCCCATCCAGTCTCTGGCACAGCCCTGGCTGGAGCTCGGCTCTGCCACGTACGTCCCCCAGATTCAGGAGCCAGAGCCCTTAGACCAAGAGGCCCAGTCAGACCATGTGGCCCAGTCCAGCTCAGCCCCTCCCATGCAGTTCTTGGCCCCCGCTCCCCCTTGTGGTCTGGGCATGTCCCAGTCCAGCAGTGAGACCAGTACACCCGAAGAGCTCCGTGACTACAACACAAAGGGGAAGCTGCACACCCCAGCCACCCAGGCTCCAGTGCTCTCCCTCCAGCCTGACCCAGAGGACCTCGACCTAGGCATCCACCTGGAGAAAGGGGATGGGGAGGAGGAGGAGGCTGAGGCGGAAACCCTCCCTGCCGATGAAGTTTTGGGTGGCCCAGCAACAGCGCCCACCTCCGACCCCTCATCTTCCTCCACCACCGAGGATGAGGCCAGCGACATGGAGGGCGAGGCCCAGCTGGAGGAGCCCCCGACAAGAAGAGGCATCGACAACGGGGCCTTCGACAGAAAGCCCGCCGACCATCACTGCATGGCGGCCCTGGAGGAAGGGGAGGAGGCCGTGCCCGAAAACGGAGCCGGGGGTGACAGCACGCCGCCCTCGGCCAACTCGGCCACTTCCTATGGCTTCTTCGACGCCACGGCATCCAACTCCAATGCTCACTCTGCAGGTGAGAGCTGCACCAGGAGCCCGGGCATCTTTTCCCTGGAGGAGCTGCCCGAGGAGGCTGCCAAGGGCCCAGGGCCCCAGGAGCAGCACTACATGCTGTGTGCGAAGATGGGCGCCGAGGGGGCCGAGATGGGGGTGGAGGTGGGGTCTGAGCCCTCCTCCCTCTCCCTGGCCTCGCCACGCTGCCACGAGGAGGAGTCCGACGCCCAGCCGCCCTACTACTCCACTATCTGTGATAAGACTGAGAATTCTCTCGCAGGTAATGTATAATCATTAACCCCTCAACTCTTACGCATACATAGAAATGCCCGCCCCTCATCCAACCTTCTTCAAACTCCTTAAGCAACCCCCTTCCCCCTTCAAAAGCCGCTGTTGCTGTTGCTGTTGTTTGTCCTGAATATTATGGGTGGACGTGATCAAAGATTTAAAGAAAGGAAACGAATTAATTACGCCAGTGCCACTTTCCAATATGATACCTTCCATTCTGAGTAAATGGCTTAAACTCCTGTATGTGCAATAGCTACTTTTATAATGTGTGTGTTTTTTGTTTTTCATTAACAATGCATACTCGATCAACCTGAACTGGCATGGATTGACTGGCCTGTTTAGATCTGGTCTGTTTAGTCGCTCTCAAAGAGGAAACAAATGTAACGCTGAACTGTTCATCTTTTGTGTGTATCTAACAATTTTTACTGAACAAGTGCAGATGAAATTTGATTTGTATTTTTGTTATTAATCATCCTCTCTTATTAAAAAGCATTCCTTGCCCCATCTCCCCAGCACTCCCAATTTCTTCTTGCACTTTAAAATTAGATCGGCCCTCTTTTCTTATGTATGTCATTTTAAAGCATTTGACAATTTAAGCTTTAAATAAAGATTAGATATTTAACATGACTTCTCTCTGCCGGACAGTTTTTGTTCACTCTGGAGCATGTGAGAAATGGCGCTCATCGCTAAGGTTTTCTTACAAAATACACTCTTATTACCACCCATTTTCAGAACACAGTCACACCTCCACATCTTATTGTAACCCATTCTTATGCACATTTAGCAATGTAAGTTAAAGGGTTGAGTTCTATCTACGCACACCCTAAACCTAAAACTGTCATTCGAGACTACATCCTACAAATCCAGAAAAGACTTTATTGGTTGTGGCATAAAGACTCTCCAGGCCTCCCACCCTCTGATCCTCTCCCTCCAAAAATGTTGAATGACCCCTCGTGCCAAAAAACTAACATTTGGGGGCTCAACGGAAGCCTGCCATCCCAAGGTCCGGTCACATCGTCACCAATTCGTGAGGAGCAACCGAGGAAGCTTGCCGTTGGCTTGAAGAATGGCGTCCATCTTGTTCTTCTACTGTGTTTTCTTTTCAACCTGAACTGCTTTTTTTTTCTGTGCTGCCTCTTTTGAGATGTCTCTGTTAAGCTTGCATGTCCACCGCACCATTTAACCCCACAGTCTTTAATATCACTGGGCTTTTGATGCTGTGAGCATGTCACAGAGGCAGACTCATTGGCTTGGTGTGTGGTCCTCAGCCGGTCAAGTGGCTTGACTCTAGTCCCTCAGTGTCTTTTTGACGAGTCAACTTTATTTTGACATACATATACAGTTTTATTGATAACTTAATGTGTATTTTTGACATAAGAAATTAGATGCCCCTGCATGCTTGATTGATTTCATCATTATAGTTATGCCATAAAGATGGCCAAGGGGTCTTTAGCCAAGCTACCAGTTCAGTTCACATGTGGTCATGTCTAATGTGTAATGCATGGAGATCTGCTTGTCTGGTGCATGTGTCTCACTGACTAACTAGCCTCCACTCACGGGTAAGGATTAAGCTTTCAACTTGTAGTGATTGCATATACAGGAGGTTTGCCGCTTTATTGCACAAAAACTATTCTGGTTTTCATTTGAAAGGGTTGATAGGGTTGCTGTCTGCTATAACACCCTGGCCCTTGTTCCCCTCCACCCCACATTTACGCTGTCACCATTTTCTACTGTACACCTTTTTTTCTTCATTTCGCTACTCTACCTCTTTTGTAAGCTACTAGTTAGATATTTTAGTCACACAACTTGCTAGCAGTGTTTGTGTGGAGCTACACACTTCTCAGTAATGATGTTCTCTATGAGGCCAGCTCTCAAGTGAGCCCTTCCTACCTCCCTCCTTCCTTGCCTCCCTCCCTCCGTTCTTACCCACACTGCACTGCTCTCACTGTCTGCCTGTCTTTTTCTTTTATAACACCGCACCGCGTGATCTGCACTTCCTCACACAGGGCTGAGCGTGCTAACACACCCTCACCGCCGCGACCACTCCGCCCCCAGGCCCCACTGTGACATCCTGACCCCACCCAGGCTGACCTGTGCCGACCTGCCCCCCCGCAGCCCTTGCCTGCAGGTCAGCCCCCAGCTCCGACGGCTGGAGCAGCACCACAAACAGCTGTTGGAGCTCCAGCAACGCCAGGATCTACAGGGGCAACCTGAGGACGAGGAGGGGGAGCGGAGGAAGAAAGACGAAGAGGAGAGAAGGAAGGAAGAGCAAAGACGGAAAGAGGAGGAGACAGAGGAGGTGGAGAGGAAGAGGAGGGAGGTCCTAGAGCTGCAGTTGCAGCAGCAGCAGGAGGAGCTGAAGCAGAGGCAGCAGATCAGGCAGTGGCAGCAGGAGCTGGAGCAACAGCAGCCTCAGAAAGGCCAGTCCACTGCTCTGCTCTCACCCTCCTCTGGGCTCTGCACCATCTACGAAGCTCTGGAGAACAGCGACAGTGAAGAGGAGGCACAGGAAGAGGGGATACAGAAGCTGGAAGTGGACGAGCAGGAAGCGGACCATGCACAGACAGGGGTTGGTGGTCCCAGTGTGAGGGTGATGTCTAGTGAAGTTCGAGAGGATCAAAGCTCCAACCTCACAAACCACACTCCTTCTCTAGAATCCACTCCGCCTCCGAGCCCTCACCGTGCAGATATTAACGACACCCCTCAGGGTGGTGACAGTCTGTCCCCTCCAGAGTCTCCAGCGAGGCCCTCACCGCTGGACCTGGACTGGGGCAAAAAGGTGGACATTGTCCAGCAGCTGATCAACCAGACCCTGATGCTGACTGGGGACGGCTGCTCCTCCCTGCTGCTCCTACCAGGAGGCGGAGGGGGCACGCTTAGCCCCCTGGAGAGCAGCCTGTGGCCCAACCTGCTGGCCCCGCTCACCCCACCCTCCGCCACGGTGACCTCCGTCAGTAGCTTCTCTCCGGAGGCTCCGGGGAGCTCGCCGCAGGGAGAGTGGACGGTGGTGGAGCTGGAGACTCATCACTGAGAACGGTCACGTTCATGTTCACACACATTCATACTGAAGCTTTGGCGGTGCTGCTGGTTGATTTAATGGTAGTTGATGGGGTAACATACGCACATAATACACCTACTGATAATGTTATTTTGTTTTGTTTTATCTGATGCAATCTGAAACGCACGTAAACTGACACACTGTGTTATTGTGGGATCCATTTGCACACCACTGCTGCGTGGCCATCACCACGACAACCCAACACTCGGTTGGCCCTCACGCTTAAACCTGACACCTCAAATTCAACACAGAGGACACACGACACTGATACACTACACTGTCATGGCATGACCCATATGCCCTTCCCAGCCCATCGAGTGGATGGATGAGAACAAAGTCTTTCCACACGCGTATCAGTCTCTCTTGATGCAGCACTACTGACATAATGGAACTGATGTTGAATGGATGGACACACACAGACACACACGTGCCAAAAGGCCACTGTTATGATGGGGTCACGTCTGTAACTGGTCTTGTTTCATTACAGCGTGTTAGCTAGCTGCCTGTTTACCTACTCCATCTCACTGCATTTCCAGATGGGTTATGTCTCACTGCTGACCCGTCATAGGCTCTCATCCATAAATCTATATTTGTCTATCAGAGATCAATCCTCTCCCTCTCCAGATGTCTGGATTCCCCGTGGTCATTGCACTGAAAACGTCTCCTGTATTGAGGCCTGTTGAGTTACCCCAAGAGGGCTTTAACACTTGTTATGGATCACTAGAGGCCTTTTGGAACCTGCACCAATTGTATGCAAGGTTCAATCAACTGCACTGTTTAGTTGAGCTATACGTAAGCAGATTGGCGATGTTTGCTGCTGTATCAGAAAGGTAACTATTTATTTATTTTTTACGATCAACAGTTTATGTAGCATGCTCCATTGGTCAGCCATGCCCACCTGCTTTGGATGTGCTAACGACATGAAGGTTGTAAGTGTCCAAACGCACAAATCCGTCCCCATAATGGGGAAATCACTGTTCTGTCAATTCCAATTCTGCCTTGAACTGTTTTTAAATCTTGTTTTAATGGCAAACTCTCTTGGTTCTCACCTCTGTGTTGTTGGATGATATCACAGTAATTGAAGACAGGAAAAGAAGAGAAATTAATTGAAGATCATGGCCAAACAAATCTTTTTTTTTTTTTTTTTTTTTTGCTGAGTCAGCATGAAGCACAAAGAATTGTATGAAATAAATGAACTGGTTGGAACTTATCGCTGTGAGGCTGGTTTCTCTAGCCATGTCGTCTTGATGGCAGAGGAGGGGGGGGGGTGAAAACGAAGGAAGCGCTGCGAAAGGGTTTTAGTTGTTTGTGATTGGGGTTGTGCTGTTAATCGTTTGAATATTATTGAATTACGGTACTGAGTTGCTGTTTTTAATCTTGATGTGAATATTTATATGCATATTTGTTGTCTGTCTTGTCTGCTTGTCCTGCCGTTACTTTGTGGATTGTGAATGGTCATTCTAACTGATGGATAATGTTTATGCTTGAATAATTTTCTCTAGGCCCATAACTTGTTTCTATACTGGACTGCAAAGGGAATACTACAAAATATTGTGAATGTACAGTTTAGTTCAATGTGTTTTATAAATACAGTGAACAATTAACTTTTTGAACTTGTTGAGCCCTGACTGACAATTGCATTAATAGCGTTGCAAGATATACTGTGAAAGGCCAAAATTCCTGTTCCTCCAACATTTTGAGTAATGAAAGTTCTTGTTGAGCTTTTGTACTGCTGGAGTGGATAGCACAAGTTGCAGAGCTATATCCCCAACAATGCGGTTTTCTACCACCAGTTAAAGAAACAAAGTATGCCCTTTACAAATGTTAAACTATTCAATGTCTTAATAAAGCCATTTTACAATGTAGCCAAAGGGCAGGCACTTGCCAATGTTGTCTGTTATATTCCAGCTTTCTGGGTCTACCATTCAGACTTCAAAGGAGCACACAATGTATTTGTCAAACCTGGACTTTTTCTTAGGTGTTTTAATGTGTATTTTCTGTAGTGTTTTGTACACCTGTTCGTGTATATTATAAAATAGGGAGACTTAAGAGCCAGTTCTCTGCAATTAAGGGATGCCACTGGAATTTATTTTGTACTGTTGAGATTTAGATTTATTGTAGATCAGAAGAATGGGACTTTATTTATAGACTTTTATTAGAAAATACAGGAAAATGTTTTCTGTAAAAGATTCTTCAAGTTAAAGATGCTTTTCTTTTTTCTTGACATTGTATACAAACTGACTGTTTTGTTTGTATCTTTATCTTGCTGTTTTGCCTCAACTAGACAACAAATCTGCGAGTTAGACACTTTATTGCATGATCTAGGGATAGTCTCAAATACTTAAATGAGGTACCAAAAAGTCTAAGTCATCACTTGCCAACATATTTTTCTCTTCTGGATGTAATATGGTAAATTTTTTAATTTGTCATGGTTTTGTAATTTATTAGAAATGAAGGAAAACCCAAGTAATTTAAACACTGTGGATATACTAGTGTAATCCAGAAATATTGGTCAATCTCAGCATAGTGGAGTTTACTCATGGCAGCTCATATGAATATGTGACATAACCCCAAATGTTGACTTTGTGATGACAAAGATGTGTCAGTGTGAACTTATCAATGAATTTGGTTCATGAAAATAAAATGCTTTTTGTTGAAACACCTTTTTTCTTTATTACTGCTTTCAAAAATTAAATGAGGAACAATAGTATAAAAAAGGTACAATTTGGATGAGGCTGTAAGCCCTTCAGCGCAACAACAGTCTGCTAATACGCATACGGTTGCAATTGTCAAACATATGCTGACTTAAACTTTTGAAATATAATTTACCAATTTTAACGATAAAAGTAGAAAAATAAGTTATTGACGAGTTATAAAGATGATGTCTCTAAACCAAACATTATGCACACTAAAAACATGTATGTTTTTCTTAATAACCCTGCCTAACATTTATATAAAAGGCTATTAAACAGAAATCAATTTCCTTCCAAATGCTGTGTTCCTGAATCTAGAATTCCCTAAATCTAGCTTGAAAATACACTAGATTTCTTCCAGTTTCTAATGTACACAGTAGTGTGAATGCCAGCCATTAATCATTCGATTAGGGTTATTTGTAAGTGTCCTGGACCCTTGCGCTCCACTGGACCCTGCTGACATAAGAGTGCCCCCATCAGGCAGTCTGTGGCACTGCAGGTGGAGGGCTCTTCCCCACCCAGACTTATTAACTTGTGGTACTGGGCCTGAGGAACCTCACATAGTATCCTGAATAAGAAACGTACACACACAAGGTGTTCCTGGCTTGCCTTCATAAAATGTCCTGCATCCTGATTTCACACAATTATATGTAAGTACAATTCTGCTAGAGGGCTCCTACATTTAGATTAGTAAAACTAGTTAAGGCATAAAGACGTCCAGCTCATTCATTCACCTAACTGTTTACTGTACATTGAGCTAGGCAAGGATAATGGCATGGTGTGTGTACATACCAATCATCAATGTCCTCCACCTCAGGGTCAGGGTAGGTCTGAACCCATTGACCAATGGACCACATTCTCTCTCTGGTAACAGTCTGGACCTCACCCTCACCCTCAGGGGGCTCCCCAGGGACATCCTCGTAGCACAGGAAGTAGCTGATTCGACACATACGGAGTGAATGGATGGAAATTGATAACAGTGGTAAGGAGTAATGTATATAAGAAAGAAAGAAGTAATCACTAGGTGAAATTCCTACACTGAAACACGTAATCAAAAACTCTGGTTGGGACAATAGCTCTGACTCCGTTTCTTGTGTGTCTTCTTATCCCCCAACTCTCTTTCTCTCTTTTACTCACTATTCTAAGTCGACAGCTGCTTTCTTTTGTGCTACTGTGTCTTTCTCCATCTCTTGTTCTGTCTGTCCCTCTGTGTGCATTGGCAGCTGGTCTCTGAGTCTCTCCACATTCCAGCGCATGCGTTTATACAGGCCAGTGTTGACCCCCGCCAGAAAGGGGGCTGGCTGGCAGTAGCGGAACATGGCTAGCTTCATACAACTGTCTATTTGACAATGGCCTACGTAGAAGTGGGAGATACTGGCATACAAAGAGGAGTTTATGACTGGGTAAATATATTATTATTTAACAAGGTACAGAACAACTACATGAAAAGGTACAAAAGCTTGAAGAAAAACAAACAATGACATGGGTTAGCTAAATGTTTATCGAAATGAATGGTTGGAGTGTGCATGTGAATGCTTGTGTGTCTTGTGTCATATGTGTATACATTTCTGTATACTCGTGTTGTGTTCATTCAGAGTCTTTGCTGACGATACCTGTTGGGCGCTGCCTCATCCAGTGACAGGATTTTGTAGTTGGCATAGCTCAGAACCAGCTGCTCAAGACGAGCACACAGCTGCTTGGAGAAGTTGAGCAGCTGCACGGGTGAAACAAAAAGACCCTTTTACTATATCTGTGTTGACTTACATTGTCTGATGTATATCATAGTAAATGACAGTACAACTGATGTGAGAAAACATAGACACTTGTGCTCTTACTCGTGAGCGAATGTAGATAGGCAGAGGGGTGCGCTGAGGCACAGTGTTGCGGGCAGTCGACTCAAGGTAGGTAAAGTAAGGCTGGCAGGTATGAATGAATGTCGGCACCACATGGCCCAAGCCCTCATCATGAGAATGATCGGGCCTGCATGGAAAAATGACATTGTGAAATGACATGACATTATGTATTGCACGTTTATGAAACTTGGATTAATTACAAAGAATAGACAGACCTGTGGTGTTGGTGTGGTTACAGTTATTTAGCAGTTCCAATTATATCAAGTCCACAAGTCACTACATTTAGGTGCCTTTTGCACAACCATCACAAATGTGTTAGTGAGCTGTTACCTGCTAACAACATGGTTCTGTAAATCATCAGCTTGATTTAGAAAGTATTGAAGTTGCTGCTCTATGGGACGTAGCTTCTCCTCCAACAGACTAATTTGCTGAGACGAGGGCATGGCAAAGTCACAGTCCCTACAGTGGGAGCTGCAGTCATTTTCTTCGTCACCAGAGGGCATCAAATCACCACTAACGTTCTCATTTACAATCTCTGGGGAGAAAATCAGTTAAAACTATGTCAGACGGCATGATCGATAAACATGATTAGTTTAAATGTTGTGTATACATGCAAAAAAATAACTTTTGCGTCAAAAGAAGTAGGTTACCCGAACCTGTTGTAATGTCTGGAAATGACTCGGCAATATCCCAGTCCTCACGTGCAATACTGTCTAAAACCTTTAATCTTGAGGCCTTCTCTGCCACTGAAGAGTTTCTCGTCAACATCTTCTTGGGTCTAATGATTTGCCAAATATGTAATTGCTTTCAAAGTCGGGGAAATTGAGACTTTAAGTAGTAAGTTACACGTAATTTCCTTTGCCTTTGGTAATAGTTAGCTTTGCTGGCTAACAATCGTTATAAAATAGCGTTAATGCTCGTTGTTGGCGGTTGAGCCGGTGATAAGCTAGTGGTACATTTTGACATGCGATTGCTGACTGATGATGTGACGATGATGGCGCTTGTGCGGTGATGCCGCTATAGGGCTGGTGTAGCTAGCTAGCTAGCAAACATATTCTAAATTAGTATATTTTTCTACTTTTAAAGATTTTTTATGTAGACCTTGAATTTTTTAGATTTTTGTTATTAATAGTATTTGTACTTCTCTAGTACATTTCTACAGGCCTACACAGATAGAATTCTTTGTGTTATGGGTCAGTGATGTGACGCCTAGGGCGTACTTTTTCTGTGCAACTGCATTTTTCCACTTTTAAAAAATGACTAAGCATAAAATGTGACATATATCCAGTACCCTTCCCGTATACATAACCACTTTAACGTTTCCAAACCTTTTAGTTGGTCATTTTTCTGTTGTTTGAAGTGTCAAAATAACATGTTGTGCCATGACTGCTATTTTGAAAACTTTTTTAAAATGACTTTTAATCTATTGAGATCTATCTCCTGCCCCATTTGACATAATTTCAAACATGTTTTCTATTCATGTACAAAATTGCAAAGCATCTACATTTATATTTTCATCATAATTTACAAACAAATGAATGCCCGAAGATGTTCATTTTATGAGATATCATCTGGTGAGACCATCAAGAAAATGCCATTTTGGGACTTTAATTAGTAAACAAGTTCAAGTACAGAAACTGACATCACAAAGGTGCATGGACCTTAAGAAACATC
>JAVQIZ010017743.1:0-19706 GCA_036023535.2 Galaxias brevipinnis | reverse complement strand
ATGCAACCATGGCAAACCCATTATTGTACAACAGAAGGCACCACAACATAGCAATA
Source organism: Galaxias brevipinnis (assembly GCA_036023535.2). Classification (NCBI taxonomy): domain Eukaryota; kingdom Metazoa; phylum Chordata; class Actinopteri; order Galaxiiformes; family Galaxiidae; genus Galaxias; species Galaxias brevipinnis. Next base: position 19,650 of record JAVQIZ010017743.1, on the reverse strand, counting down.
GCATAATTCTGAAACAATACCTATATTATCTGACATCCCAGCAGAGAATGAAAATAAGCACTGAAAATTATATCTGCCATCCTAAAATAATGAACAATCATTCAGATTAGGTCAAAATGAAGGCTCTTTTCTTTTCCCTGATTCAAAACAAATTGACCAGTAATGGACCGAAGCCATAATTAGGCAGCGATACATTATTTCATTTTTAAAGTTTGTCCATTGTTAACTTTTGGAACCCTCAAAGGCGTCACCATTAAGGTTTTTGTGGACAAAACGTTTGAGAAAGGCTTCCTGTCTTCTTATGAGTCAATGAGTTATTATTTGTGTGTGCCAGTGGTCCTTTTAGTGATTACAAGCCTTTCAGTATACATTTCATTTGAATTACATTATCCACAATGTCGAACAACAGACATGTTGTTCTTTTGTTGCCAAAGCAACATAAGGAGATATAGGCTTATACTTGAAGATAATAAGAATGACCGTATTCTGTCAAAAATTATACTCAATATGTCTAGACTCTGACAAAGCGCAATGTGATACACTGCAAAACGTCCATCTGTTCCACCCCATACATGCACAGCTTTTATTTTAGACAAGAACATGCATACATATTTTATGTGTAGAAGTAGATTATGTAGTGCTATAGCAGTTTTCTGTAATAGTACACTCCAACAGGATAAAGAGAGAACATGTCTTGTTTGGAAGGCTAGAGATTAAGATTAGATGTCAAAGGTTTCGTTTCATGCTCACATTGAGTTTTTAGAAGTGTTTTGTTACTAATATACTACCAGTGTTTTGTTACTATATATATATATATATGACTGTATTACGCATGAATTAAGCATACTTTTCTAGAAAAAAATCCTTAAATTCTTCCTTAAATCTTCAACAAGTTAAAAAATAAACCTAAGGAAAGATTATAAGGTTATAGTCACACACGTAACACCAAATATCTGTATTACAGTAGACGTAGTTTTAAATCATATCAGTTATTGTACCACAGTAACACATCTCAACCTGTGTCCCCACTTTTCAGATTTTATTTCAACACTGTCAGCTCTAGGAAAAGGTGTAAGGAAATACATGATCTAGATTTGCTCATATAAACTCTACTATAAACTTCTATTACAAAATACCGACAAATTAAAACACACAATCCCTTGTATGCTACGCAGGAGATTTGATTTCAATTGTTTCACACAATGTGCGAGTGAAATAAAACCATTATTCACTTAAATGAAAAAGGTTTTACTTACTGGAATGATAGCTCCACATACACCAATAGGCTCGTGTTTGGTGAAACACATAAAATTATCATCTGTAAAAAAATAAATGTATAAATAAATATAACAAACACAAGACCCATAATCCACTCTGGAAACCTTCTTATTACTTCTGTATTCACGGTTTAGCAGACCGTTTTACGGTCTCTTTTGTTCTTCTTTAAATCTATCTTAGTGCTCAAGGTAAGCCGAGGTTCTGTTTACATTGTGCAATGTGATTCAAAGTAGTGAAAGACATATTTAAGTGGGTCAACAGATATCCCATTCTCTCAAATTCTAGCTGTCATATACAAATTTGGTAATTTGTCTAATTTGGTACTATAAAAAAGCGAATCTACACATTCGATGTTGCTAATCCACATTCCTTTTCACTTTTGGTTCTCGTCGGAACCCAACTATTAGGCCAACTGTTAATGGTGAAATGTGACCCTTAACCTGTTTGGAATGGAGGGGCAATTAAAAGCCCCTCTTTCCGTCTCCCACCTGCCCTAACAACCTTAATTTCCATCCACTTAATCTTAGCCTGTGGAACTGAAAATATAACGCCTATCTTTTTCCTAATCGCCTACAATCCCTATTGTAAAACACCTCAATGCAGATTACATCACAGTATGCATTTAATTGTAAGTATGTGGTAGCTAGATCCCCATCCTGCCGAACAATGCTTCCGTGTGCATAACTTGGTGTTTTTTATGTTCCTAGACAGACATGTCAAAAGCACACCTGATAATCCGTTAAATCCTACCTCTTACTCTGTGACTTGACCTTCTCTAGTTTCCTGTGGCGGCGGTTTGGGAGATTACAGACAGAGAGACTCCCCTGAACAATGCTCATCTCAAACTCCCATTATCTTCCTGTTACTTGGTGGGCCTACATGATCATGCAGCTTCTCAAAGGTTACATTTACATATCAGGGAGCGGACATGAGAGGTCCCATACAGAGTATACAGGAACATGCACGCAGTAAGTGATACTACAGACAAATGGTACTACACATTGTTAGACTCAGGACTGCGCTGTTCCTATTAAACAATGATTATGTCCTGATGTTGGGTCAAACCAACAAGCCTCGTCGCTCCAGTGTGCCACGGCCTTGGCACATACTCTACACAGCGTTAGTTAGTTAGTAGGCCGTGGAACCAAGGGAGAGGCAGTGGCCTTGGAGGCGTTGAGCAGGCACTGATGTGGAGTGTCTGATTCAGGGCTAATCCCCACAGACTGTTGCACCTCACTGATTACCATCGCAACCTCTTCCTCTTCCTTTGTCCTCTAAAGCTTTCGTCCCTCGCCACTCTATTGGAATCTAATCGGGAGTAAAGAGGGAAGCGTGTTTTGTCTATCTGACGTCCTGCAGTGTTGGGATGGATCTGACGATGTGAGGGGGAAGTATTAAGAGGACGGACAAGCTACCACCCAGGGCTGGGGGACAATTGAGAGGCTGCATGAGTGACATGAGCTGCAATTAACTTGTTTTGAAACAGCTCTGTTGAATGAGTGGGCTAATCATATAACCCAGGATGAGTCACACAACCACAGCAACAAATGATCGTTTTTATGCAAAGCAATATTTTGTGAGTCATTCTAAACGGTTAAATGCAGCACCGACACTCACCTACAGGCATGGTTTTGCCATGTATCTTGTCGGCCCAGCCAGCATAGTAACGGAGAGTTTTGATGCTTCCATCCAGGTCAATAAAGAAGGAGTGCAGGAACGGTTTCCCCGTGTCTATCGTCTCCATGGTCTAAGGGGAATGTCAACACCACAACATTTGAAGATTTTTTGAACTGAAGAAATAGCTGCAATTTCAATTTGTTTTGTAAAATATATGCATTATTTTTAAGTGTATCACTAAATATCAAAACTGAAAAGCATGCAGTCAAAAAACAATGTTTTTGTTTATTATTTTCTTTACATGTAAGATCAAGAAAAAAAGAATAAACAAGTTTCAGAACATATTACAAATTAATAATTACATTTATTATGTCAGCCATCTGTTTTAAGACCCTCTGGCACTTTTTTTCAAAGTCTTATATGAGCCTTATATCTCAGTTGGGCCTACGGCCTCAATATTATTTTACACATAAACTTTGTAGGTTCTCATTAGACGCTGGACATCAATTACGCGGTTGCTACAAAATAATGTTTTATGCTCTGACATAGGCCATTATTTTTATATGCAGTGAGAATAATTGGCCCAGAAAAATAATAATGCTGATTATAAAAACTATAAATTAAAGTGAGCCAGAGCATAGGCACTAGATCCTGCATGGCTTCAATGGCTGGCAGAGATGTTTCTACATGGAGCCAAGGGTGGTGCAGTGGGACACAAGCCATGGCCTTGAAATACTGCTGATCCATCCTCCGGTTATCAGAAGAACCATACTACAGTTCCAAAGAATAAACATGTATGAAAAGGACTGACATAGAGAACAAGGCATAATTCCAAATGTTTCATGGGACGGCATTAATTAATATACTGTAACATTAGATTGTATTTCACATTTGTATAAACCTAATTTGTATTGTGCAATCTATTTAGGTTACTTGGTTCTATCCTGCACTTAGGAATGATTGTTTTAAAAAACACTGCAGAGTGATACAAAGAGGGAAGCAAATCACCTCTCACAACAGACATTTGTCTGTCTGTATTTACAGTGCCTAAACCTGTTCCTTATTTCCACAGGAATTAGTGCAATTATCGATATGCCAGCCCATCAATCCAGGGCATGTTTGCAATTACCAGTCACATGCAATCTCATAATACTACTTCATTCCCATCTGTAACTGTTTCGTTCACAAATTAGACTCCTAATGTATCATGGCAGATCAATGCATAGGAAAAATGTTTTCATTACACATATTTCAATATCAGTTAATGAGAAGAAAGGGGAAATTAAAAGCATGATTCAGTCAAATTTGCGATATCATGTGTTTGTGTGTGTGTTTGTGTGTGTGTGTGTGTGTGTGTGTGTTTGTTTGAGTGTGTTTGTGTGTGTAATTTAAAAAGTATCTGTGCAAATGGGTGAGTCAGTGAGGTGAGTGAGGTGGTGAAGGAGAGCGATAGACCGCATACAGTAGGTAGTGTCATTCAGAAAATCTCTTCTGCCTGAAAGTGATCACATGTAGATAGAAAAAACGTTAACTCACCGCTAAAAGGGCCCGGTCCCGTTCCATTAAGTCTGCAAGTTTTTGCAGCAGTCGGCCCCGGCTGGACACGTCCATCTTCCGCCATGGCGAGCCCCTCTCCCCAGCCGCTTTTGCAGCCTCCACAGCTTTGTCCACATCTGCCTGCAAAATTCACTTTCATGTTTGTATCTTAAGTGATCATTTTATATTTACGTGGTGTCTTATCTAAAACTGATTATCTTATTGTCTAACCTAAACTGTCTTGAACAGTAAAGCCATGCATCTTTATTTACATACCTTGTCTCCTTCTTCAACATCACAGATTTTGAAACCTGTTGCTGGGTTAATAGTCGGGAACGTCCTGCCTTTGATGGAGGTGTGCCATTCGTTGTTTATGAACAGCTGGGGGATACAAAACACAAATTCAATAAAATACATGGATGGGATCGATTTGACCCTACGCTCTTGTCAATTCTATCAAACATTACATTATAAAAATATAATAACGATGTGACAGCCATCGCAGTCTAGCATATTTTATAACATGTGGCCAGTGGAGAATTAACCTAATCATGTAAGCCTCATATTAAAACTGTACGCTATTTTACATTTGTAAATGTGAAAACCCAGTCAAATGTTTTTCAACTTGATGTACTCTGAAAGAATGGAGCTTACCTTGGTATACTTTATGTCCTGAACTTTGACAGGTTGGGGTAAAGGCATGGCAGGAATTCCCTCGTCCACTCCGTTCGCTGTAGTTCCGTTTTGGGCCATTCTACGTCACCAGTTACAGTCCGTAGCCTTTCTGAGTGTCTGGGCTGTCTACTGGACACCGTTTGCGCATCCAGTGGATTTTATAAGAATGTAGAGTTCCTCCCTCTTCATAGAGCAGTCGAGAATGGCCCAACCCCTCCACTATCAAAATATCAGGGCCCCTTATTTCGTGGAATATTTTGTCGCCTCATGGAATATAGACAAAGTTGGTTGGAGTTATGTATGGACAAGGATTTTTGGTAAGTTATAGTGCGAGTCGCAGCCTTATGTTTTAACATTCCTTCGGTCAATTAGGGGAAGCAAATGACTTTGCACGGCAATGTTCAGGATGACTGGTTTAGGCAATGTGTAAATTTGCATCTAGTGTGCTTATTAGATGTAATTCAAATTTCAGGAATAATTACAATACATTTAAGATTGCTTTAATTCTCATTCAAGTGTGTGTGTGTGTGTGTGTGTGTGTGTGTGTGTGTGTGTGTGTGTGTGTGTGTGTGTGTGTGTGTGTGCATAAGTAAACTGCACCGAACACCATGAATAAATATTTCACCCCTGAGTTATGGCTGTGTCTCAGCCCAGGCAATGAAAATAATGAGAGAATTAATTCTTTAGCCCAATATTTACATTGTAACAAAGTAGCTTTGATCTAATTCTGGAGCTGTATTGGAAATGACTGCGGGCCAGTCATCAGCCGTATAAAGGTGTGATGAGTTGTGATGTTCCTTGCAAAGTTGGTTTTTGCACCTGGGCCTGGTGAAGTTGAATGGAGTTGAACACATGCAAACAAATGCTTTTGTTCATGGGGACAAAGCCGCTCCTCGCTCCGGACTCCTACTCAAACACAGTCGCTATTGTTTCCCCTTCATTGCTTCTTGTCACTCTTGCTATCAAAGTTTAATTAGGACAACGAGCTTTTGCAGGCTCATTTCTCACTTCAGCAGCTTTCTAACACTACATAATGAGCGAGAGACCCAACGTGATTGAGGGAAAGGATAGACAGGAAGGAATGGATAGAGAGAGGGAACGAGAGACTGAGGGGATGGGGGTAAAGCAGGAAAGTAAAGTGCATCATGGAAGGATGAGTTAGGAAATCGATATGAAATGGAAACCAGAGGCAAATTAATGCAAATAGTATAACATTTCACTGTACATCAAGGGTCTATGTATTATTATAGATGAACAAGTTCAGTTCTGTGCGTGGTGATTCCACATAGCTTTTATGGAATACCAGATCCCCCTAGTCCTCTCCTTTCTCAACCTGCACTTACAGACTAAAAAGTCATGGAGGAGGCCCAGCTCATGTCTAAAGTAATGGATGAGTAGACGTTACCAACCACCGGAGAAACAGAGAAAATCTAGACGTGGGAAAGTTTAACCAGGTGACCGGCTTCTCCAGGCTTGGCTGCTCAAACTAATTGGTGCTACACACCTTCTAACGAAGGTCAAGTTTGCTCCCTCACCAGACTTCAGTGCCAATTACAATCATTACAAAGACAGCTAATTGTGGCATCAGCCTTTGTTCAGAAACTCTTGTTGAATAAAGGCTATTGACCATATCCGTCTTTAAACTGTCCATGTAGGAGACCTGCTATGATATGCCTCACAATTAAAAGAGACAAAGATCAGATTCAAGATGCTCTCAGTTTTGACACTTGTACATGTCTTTCAGCTTTTGTAATAGAAAAAAATCTCATAATCTTTGGAGTTCACATTCTGAACAGACATGAGTTAAGAATATGATCAGAGCTAAATAGATGGACAGTAGGAAAGTTCATCCATCCTAGCACTGAGTAATATAGACAGGGACGGCAAAAGAGATCGGGGGGGAGTATCAGAATGAAAGGGGGTTGGGGGGGGTAGAGAGAAAGAAAGAAAGACGGAGTGCCAGTACCACTGAGATAACTCCCTCCAGGTGTTCATGCCCAAACAAAGACCCTTTTCAGCCTCTGATGAGAAAGAAGCGGTCCGATGCTTGTTGCAAAAATATACTGGACAGAATAAAAGAGAACAAAACGTGCGCAGATGGGTATGTCCTGTAACAGAAGCAAAGTATGTGTGAGAAGAAAATCTACTCAATTAGTTAAGGATTCTGATTTAAAGCCAAGCCTCATAATTGCAAGACAAAAGACCTTAGGGCGCAACCATAATCCAAGGCTGAAAACTTGTTATCTCTACAAGGGCAGCCAAAACTTCAGAAAGTATGATAAAAAATAATTCACAAAATAGATACAAAGAAAAAAGAATTCGGAAATTATCGTCATCATAATAACGCGTAGGACAAACACTAAATAAATGGGGAGAGCTTTGAGATCGGCTTCCAGAATTAGAGGCCAGGCCAGTAATATATGTATGCATGTGCTAGCTCAGGAAGGGTTATATGCCCAAACGTGAAGCCCTCATGAATGTGTGATCAGGACAAAGCTCATATGGATAGACACGTTGTGCGCTCCTGTAGAATTATGTACGAATGAAGGAAAGTGCCCCCCCCCCCTACCCCCCCATCCCAATGCCTCTATCAGCTCCAAGTATCTGTCTCTCTGACAGCTCTGTCTCATCCCTCCTTCCCAAGCTGACAGAGGGGAGCCATCTGCCTTTGATGTTGGCAAGAGATTCCTATCCACTGCCGTTTCTCACCGATTCAGATAGGTTCCGTCGCTTATTCAACAGGTTAAGGGAGTGAGAGAGTGCTTTGTGTTAAAGATCAGAGCAATTTGCAAGTTCATTGAGGAACAAGGTCTAACAAAAGAAGCTTAGACATAGAATCTATCATCACCATTTCTGATTGGCTGTAGATTAACTTTCCTACCTGATGACATCTCCAATGAACAGTTTAGAGCACTCACTCACTGTACAGTTACTATGGGAACCCAATGGCTTGAATGCTTATGGAATAAGCTATAAAAAATGTTTCCCAATTAAATTCTTGTATACATTCAGCAAGTGCCTGTTGTTTCGTGTTTTACTTTATTAAAATAATTACTTCAGAAAATATAATTGAATTGCATTTATTAATCATCGTTTTGAAACCCAAAAGGTGAAGGGTTAAGGAACAACAATATTTTAAAGTTCATATCAAGATCATAAATTTACATCTGTCCTGATGTGTTTTTTAGATGAAGCAAAGACTAGTAGTAATGATCTAGTTAATACATTTCCAGGTAAAATAAGCACAACATATCACCAAAGTTAACCATAACAGACTGCTGTGAAAATCAATCATACGATTTTACTTATTAGAAATTTTACTATCAATATAAGGAGTGCCATATTTTTAACATGGGTGTTTTTTTTAAAACAGTCAGCAAATAACTGATATAATAGCAATGATGAAACTTAAACTTCCATAAATCACGGGTATAAAACTGATGTTATACATTTAGCAAACTGACAAAAGCCATAATATGTATATATACTGTATACACATTATATATATATATATATGTATATACATATAATTTTTTAATTATTATCATTTTTTAAATGTATATTTTAATATATATGATAATGAATATGTAGATATATAAAGTTGGCACATTTTGGTTTGCAGTAAATCCATTTAAAAAAAGGATGTTTTATTTTTTTCTTAATAAATTTTTTTACTCATAACCTCCTACTTGTTCTGTTCAGTTGAACTGGGTGTTGAACACACGATGAGTATTAAAGGTGTTTAAAGGTGCCCGTTTGTGCAACTTTTGCAAGCAACAATTTGGAAACAGATGCTACTTTAACATACTGTTCACAGGTAATATATTGAATGTTGAAGCATGTCTTGTTTGGTGGCCAAAGAGTAGAGTGTGTGGGTGAAATGCAGTCTGACAGATAGTGTATCAGAGAGTAGCTATACCCATGTCCCTATTAAGAACAGAGGAATGCAGCCGTATTGTGTGTGGATGCAAGGCTCCTTGTCAAAAGCACGGTACTAATGTGGAGGATTGAATGACTGAACAATGTTTACATCTCCCTTTTGGCCCGAGAAGGCCATGGGGTCGGTGGAGGGGGTCAGTTTCGAGCCACGGGGACAGTGAAAATGCTTTTAGTGGCAAGCATACGGTGGCTTTGGGGAACAAAGCGCTTTAGTGTGTCCAACAACTTATATGTTTTTATGATGACAGGGACACAAGGACAAAGACGTGTAATCTGGTTGAATTATTACCTTTAAAAGAATAATGAAAAGGCTAGTGAATCTACTCATTCAAAACACAGGCATGAAGAGAAAATGTGTATTATTAACTGTGAAACCCACAACAGTTCTGGAAAAAAAATGAGCATGATGAGGAAGTGTCATCTTAGAGAGCTATGCGGGCAGGCTATCCTTTCCTCCTCCTTATTGATTCTTTGTCAGTTTATGAAGACATCTCAGTATTATGGCATACTTTCTCTGACAGAGTAAACTGGGGTTTAACATGATAGCTCCTATGTTGCACTGAAATAACCTAGACACCTTTACTGAGATATTACCTATATTACAGTTTTTATAGATCTTATAATCACAAATTAAGTTGAAACCATGCGTGGATTCTGCAATTACAAAAACATCAGTAAATAAAGCCAAGAAGATTCGAGTCCTAATTAAAATTTGAACGGCAAGAAAAATACACACTAAAACTGAAACTTAGATCAGGGGTGACACACTTACAATAGGCTTACTATGTTGTAGAGGCTATTCATTCAAATGAATTGTAGGTTTGGTATAAAACATACTGTTTTGCAGAGATTTCTTGCCATGGCAAGTACAACAGCTCAGTAATAGTATGCTACGGTATGTACAACCTCACGCATGATTATTGCTACAGAATGACACACACACATACACATTCATGCACACAAGCCAACAGGCACAAATGTGACTGACTGACACACATACACACACCTGGTCTGGGACTACATTTCTGCTGAGAAATGCAATGCTTTAATGGCTTAGTCAAAGGCAGCGCACAATATCACCTGGTCTCCCTTACCATTCAGATTCTCAAGGGGTTGTGGAAACACAGTTCCAGTGTAACTATTTTCGATGCATTTCGAATCAATACACTCTTTTGTCTGGAAACCCCAAACCGGCTATCTGAGAGACTCCCAGACCATCTAGTATGGCCGGCCGGTTCTCCTCCACTGTTCAGCGAGGGACGTGCTGCTTGCATGAGTGAGTGTCCTGGATAATTGCACATAGTGTGGTCTGTCTGGCCATGAAGCTCCCATGCCACTGATGAAAGCTCCATCCAGCTCTTTGTCTCTCTCTGTTGCTGTCCTTAATCTCCCCCTTAATGTAATTTCCTCACCCACTTTATTGACCTGGCTGGACTCTCACTCTGTGTCTTGCGGTCTCTGTCACTCCCTCTCTCCAAATCTTTTTGATTGAAGGCTGTTGCCCTATCCACACTTTGTCTCCCTTGCTCTCTCCTTCTCTGTCTTCCTCCATCGGAAACACAGGCCGGACTGCACAGGCGGCCCACTGGACTCTGTGCGGCCCAACCTGTCAACCCCCAAGCAACGCAGAGGCTTTCACTGGAGACAATTCAATTCTAATGTCACTGCATATTTGGTCAACCTGCTCTGCAAGACTAAACAAAAAATGCACTTGCACGGAGCAAACTAAACAAGCCCATTTTCTTTTCTCTGAAGGAATGCAGTGGCCACAAATAGAAGTTGTTTGAAACTTAAAGAGAGCCAGAACAAAAGCCATGCCCATGGGAAATGCAGAGGAGAGCTAAAATAAGAAGCATGGTTTTATTATTTAGAGCAGGAGTGAGGAGAATGTGTCGAAGGTAACAGACAAAGATAGGAATGCCTAGTGGAAACACTTGATTTGCAAAACTGAGCAGGGAATCCTTGATGAACAGACCTTATTGAGTTTGGAGGAAGCCCGGACATGTTCCAGCGCCTCCCTTGAACCACCTCTGTTTGCTTCCCCTTCACTCGCGAGCAGTTGTGTTGTACCATTAGGTGGACGAGCAGGTTCCTGCGGTCAAGTGGCTTGATTGTGGTGAGAATAATTAACCAATCCCTACACTATGGGCTGTGCCTCGGAGTTCTATTTGGCCACAAGGATTATACAATCCTGTCTTCTGGGTCCATAATTAGAACGTAACGTCTCGCTCCCCTTAAGTTCTTTTGAAAAGACACAAAAGCAAACAACCACTCATTTGCATAAGAGCTGCTGGAGGTTATCTTTAGACACACTTTCAAATGAAGTACTATTAGTTTGTAGTCAAGTGCTTGGGCTGTTCAATCGTTTTGGGACAAAGACGGGTGATAATGCAAAAGAATGGCAAACCGTTTACCGTTTTCTGCATGGTAAATGTAATTTTAACCATGTCAATTGCAAGCCTGTCTTGAAAAAAAGAGCTACAACGATTTTGAATTTCACATACATTTTTTTAAATGTCCTTAAACAACACAGGGGTAACCCTGCCTAAAATCTATGCTGAAGTGCTAAGGCATTGCTTGTTTGGTACAGGAAAAGCTGGAGAAAACCGTCGATCCAAATATTTACATCAGCAATTCTAAGTGTATGTGTTTGATTTCACGTACAAAGTGGCTCACTTAAAGAAGCCAGATGAATCCATCAGATCAGTCATTGTCTGGGGCAGTAAAATAAATGCTCTGTTTATTTGAAGGAAGATATGCCAACACGTGATCTGATGCTCTTGCGACGTATCAGACACAAGTGGAAGTAATCTTCATTAATGTGGCATGTGGTAGACAGACTGGTTGATAGGCTGTTTGTGTTTGTCAAGCTTGGGTTGGATCTCTCAAGGCAGTCTCCCAGAGTCTCCTACAGTCTGAGAAACAATACATTTCAGCCTCAGCCACAGTTAATTTATATCGCAATCAAAAAGTAATTGATAGGTCAAGTTCTCTCCAAGGCAGAGAAGACTATGTACATTCTTACTACTCTCACAATTTTTCGGAATGAATATGCTGAACATGGAGACTTATTAGAGACTTTTCCATGATGTAAAGAAGGAGAAATAAAAGTGAGCTTATATTACACAAGCAGCTATCAATGAGAGGAGACCTCAATAGCGGTAATATAGCTGCCTAGGTATTCTCTTAATTGACATAATCTGTTTATAGTTAATTATCTGTGCATGTGTATCCCCTTCTTACTACACCACATCGTTAGTATCTTATCAGCTTAGGGCTAATCACACATCTGTTTCCCAAGCCCAGGAGGCCTTGCTCCCCATATCAATGAGAGCTGCCTCCGCCTCCTGTCTCCTTTATAGCTGCTTCTGCACCCGTAGCTCCCTGGGCTTTTGGGCTGTCTCTGATATCAACCAGCACAAAAATACACCGAAAAGATCAATAGGTTCAGTACTGTAGCAACAGACATGGATCATCCCCATGAAACTAGATAGTATGTCAGTTTTGAGAGGATGGCAGGCAGGTAAGGGGCAGACTTGATTTGGGGTCCTAAGGTCTCAGCAGGAGGGAATTCCTGCGCTGGTCTTTCAGTCACTCTGTTATGCCTCAGTGCTCTGTGCATCTGGCAGCAAGGCGAGGCGCTTTCACCACAAAATGAAAACTTGATAAAACGGTGCAGCTAACAGCTGGTTACGGTAACAGAGAAACGATGGCCATCACAAAAGAGACCCTTTGTTTTCTCTCTGTGCTGCTATGGGCAGCCACACGTCACATCAGTGACCCCTGATACTAAGTTGTCTTCTGAATTGAGCAATAAGATAAAGAGTCCCTTGAGAAAGTGCAATGGAAAACGGCCAATTGTGGCTCCTGGAATGCCATCTCATTTCCTGCAACACAAGTATGTTTCATTCATTTCACCACAACAATGTATCATCCCTGAGCAAGCCTCTAACAGCAGATTATACAGCCATCCACTCAGTATGAATTCCCAGGACAGAAGACAACACCTTGTATAGTCAAGTTAGATTAAGCGCTAGCTGATTGGGAAATTTGTTTCACTCTAGGTGTTTTACTCTTGTTGCCGCCACAATTTCTACAACTAATGTTATTTTCAGATTACAAAGTAGATCAGTTTTAAATTGGTTGTTAGAGTGAAGCCCTAACTGAAAGGTCAATAATTAAGAGGGACACTCTTCAAATACTTGTCTCTCATATTCGGCTGAATCATTCACCTCGATTCGCCTGATGTAAACCACATATAGAGTTTCTCATAACGCTGGGATCACATTTACTTAATCGAATGAAAACAGGCCCAAATCAAATGGAAAGTAACTTCATAACATTCATTCAAGATGTCTGAGTGGATAATAGAACAGAAAGCACATAATTACAATTTAACTGAAATGGGATTTCTTAAGATGCCAGTAATACAATGTGTGAGCATCTAATTAAAGTATCATTATGGTTTCTATACCTTGAGGGAAAGTTACTATACTAATCTGTTCCTATACACTGTAATACATAACTATAGTAAAGTTTAGACCTAAAAACCTTTTAATTAGTTTCTGGTCATATGCTTTGTGTGACAAGTGTCGTTAGAAACTGACAAGACTGTCCCAAAACTCAAACTATGTGTGGTCACTGCCAAATTTTTTTTCCTGAGTTCTATTTAGGGAATACATCCCGTTTTTAATTGTTACTACCTGAGTTTTAACTTTTTTTCAGAGGTACATTTGACAAATTTGAGAAGTTGCTAATCTCCGAAGAGTAAAGGGAAGGTGGATAAGACTCTCCACAAAGCTGCTATTGTTCTTTTCGTCTGGAGGCCTACTCTGCCAAAGAGGAATGGCATTGTGTTATCATGTAATGCTACCAGTATGCTCAATGATAGCAGCCTATGTTGGGTGAACTTAAGACATAAATATGTCGCTCTGTCCTGGCATGAGCAGAGGCAGGAGAAAGCAGAAAACCACTTTATTTAAGACTCTATTCCAGTCCACAATTATGCTAATTAAGTGATACATGTCCCAGAAGAGAAAAGGACACAACATCAAAGTCACTCTATATGCCGCTTTAGGAATTTGTTTCAAATAATTAATAACACATTATTAAAACATTGGCATGACGTTATTTGTTTGCAAATGAGAAACAATTTTGCAACATATCACACTAACCAAAAACAAACAAAAAAAATAAATGATGACATAAAACAAGTGTTAACTTGTTTATTCACACATTTTTACATTTCAAAATCTCCATATGTACATTCAGTAGTTGATGGTGTGGAAGACTTGTAGCATTTGAAAGCCACGTAAGACAGGTATAAACGATTCCCTGACTGAGAAAACCCGAGTCTATTGAGCAACCAATGGAGCTTTTAAAGGCAGACAATGCAAGACTCACACACCAAATCTCATTCGCTCTGCTCAATCTGTTCGTATCAACAGGCGGGTCATACAAAATGCTGCGTACAAAATGGTATTTTTTTCAAAAACTGAAACGCACAAAATATGTTTCTGAACTTACAGGGGAAACATGATAGAATAAGCAAAAACAAGGCTAATGGTCTCCATGTATTCTCTGATCTTTGATAATTACAGAAGCGATAGACTGTAACTTACTACTTAAGATAAGTGAGCAAAAATCTGGCATTTAAATGAAAAAAATATCAGACATAAAGGCAATTAGGGTTAAGGTACCTGCAAAAAGGAAGAAAGCATGTAATCTAAAGCATATGAAGTACTGAACGTGGACAGTGTCTAACGTTTGAGTCCAGCTAGAATATTTAAGGACATATGCAATGAGAATTAAGAAAATGTAATGGGTAAGGAACACATACAAAACCCCAACATTTCTTATTAAATTTAATTCATGACTGATTACATCTTTGAAAATGTAATCCTTTAATTATAATACATTTTACTTCGCTGTTAGAAAACTGTTCAATTTATGAATGTACTTATAAGTAAGGGAGTCAGCATTTTATGATTTGTAAAAATTCTAAACTTTTACATTACTTTTCTTTAGTAAAAATAAGACTGACAAAGTGGATAAAGTCGACATTCTTTAAACCCTTGCTCTTTTTAAATTTGTGGGTGCATCTAATTAAACCAGAGATTCACAGTAGGGATCCATAGCAGAGCTACCTGCATTAAACAATTCACTCTTACTGAAACTGAACATATCTCCCATCAAATAATAACACACCCCAACCTATTTGCAAATAATATTCTTTGTTATCTCTAAAAATTAATTTTCACTCACACAACATAACCATTACACGGCCCACATCAAACCAACCACAATACTTAGCAACAAATTTGAAATACATTAAGAATACAGGAGATCATTGTTTAAATAAATCTACAAAAATATCTGCTGTACATATAAGACAATTATTTACATTTTGCTCCGATTGCTTGTCTATGCCAAACAACAGATGATTGACTAAATTCGTTGACATCTAAATTTTATGTGAATACTCTTTTGAAAATCAAAATTGGTATCTGGGTGCAATGCTTTACAAAAAAATGCGATTACTCTAGCAGTGAGTTGATTGGTTTAGTATAGCCTTGTTATTCAAATCCAATTTATGACATTACATAGCACTGGGTGTTTGTAATCACCCTTCCAAGAATATTAGCTAATGTTCCAAAATTATGCAAATAGTGAATGCTAGTTGTACCTTTTAAGAGCCCTTCATCTGCCATTAACCCCAACATTGATAGGATGAAATAATTTCAAAAGGGGGTTGGACTAATTCTGAAAAAAAAATTGTAGCACAAGAATTAAATATTTAACATCGCCGACAAGTACACATTTTATTCGTATAACTAACATATAATAAAAGTAAAACATAATGGCAACCTCTTATGTCAAGAAATCTTTTCTCAAATGTATCTTTTCTAGTAACAGGGGTTTAAACAAGAAACAAGTTTTCAAAACATTAAACGGGAAGACTTGATATTAGCCAGGACAAATTAATTGGCATAGCAGAAGGAAATCGGACACGTTTGAGATATTTGCCTACAACCTAGGAAGTATGGGTTACATTGTGATCGTGGTGATGAATCATATTCTCTTCCAAAAATGTTTTACACAACAAGCATTACTACTGCATCATTTGTTCAGTTATCACTTATTACTGATGACTGGCATGAAACGAGTCCCCGTGCCAACCTTCAGCCGTTGATTGAGAGACAAAATCCTAAGGAGTAATGAGAGCAGAAGATGAACTCCACCACCGTGTTGAACGGGTTACGAAAGCATCTCTTAGGGTTGCACAAGCGCAACCTGTGCACTTTTCCTTCAGGCTTCACAAAAAGAAAGGAACACAATGATTGCATAGTCTTGAATGAAACCAGAGAATGTTCTCAGTCCGCTTCTCCAGGGTATAGTCCTACACACTGCCATCAAACATTGTCAAACTTATGTTTTAGATAGTCTTTCATAACCTTAGCAATAGGTAAATACTCTAGGAATTTTAAACTTTGAAGGCCAATGCAATTTCGGATTTGTATCCGACACATATCCTGTAGTGTCCGAGGTTGTCCTGAAAAAACAGAAACAAAAAGTAACTATCAAGGCATGTAGTCATATTTTATTCATACACTCATTTTGTAAAAGCTTATGAACGGTAGAAGGAATGCAATTGACAAGCAAACACTGAATTGCCATAACAGGCCACCAAATAACCTTCGTAATATAACATCTGGAAATTCCAGAATTTTGATACATTTGTCAAATGTTACACCGGTGACTTCACGGTGTAAATATAGTTATCTGGCACGCCTGTTGTGCACCGTTTCACTTTGGTACTGTTAAGTGAGGAAACGTTCCAGGCAGCTAGCGCTGGGGCTTTATCAGTCTAACTCTCTCGCTATGAATCAGTTAATCTTCCATTTCCTACAAAGGGAAGCACCCACACGCAGACCCAGCTGGTGAAACCACAACAAAATGCCTGATTTGGGCACAGCTGCTTGCCTGTCTACCATCTACAGAGGCCTCCTCCACCCCTCTCACAGCTTCAGGTGACGCAATCGATGCGCAACAACATTGATCTATTTGGATTTCACATACCACTGAGATTAAACCATTGGCTAGACTATTAGCTCTACTTAATATGGATTGTGCAGAATTTTTTTTTTTATTGACTTTGGTTCATCCCAATGAAAAAATCTATTGTGGTACCAAGCAGTTCAAGTTGTTAGAAAGTGCTACAAGGTTAGTACACAGGATTTTCTCTTTCAAAATAGAAAAACCTAAGGGGACAACACTGATATATCATTGTAATGCCTTTCAAAAGAGCTGGTTGCCTGTCATCCTCTATGGAACAGGGTCCCATGACTGAGGCAGATGAGTTAATCCACTGAGGTAGCCCTGTAATCAATAACCCAGTGGATATGTGATCTGGCTGGTCGTTAGGAGCCTCTGAATGGGGTTGTCTGAAACCCACCAGACCTCTTTGATATCTTGATATCAAAGTTCAGTGAGCAGTGCAGGAATGCCACCATTGTGCCTCCTAAATCATGAGTGCTTCAGGTAATGTGCTCTCCTTTCCCCTCAGCAGTTGATTGTTCAGTGAGCGAACACTAGTCATTATAACCTTGTATTGGCAGAGTTCCCTCTTTCTATGTACATTTCTGAAGTTTCTCCTCCTCTCAACTTACAATCCAGCTCTATTACTTATTTTGTTGTTGAAAAACTTTCAACCACCCCACCCATTTCAACAAGAGATTTATTTTCATGTTGAAGAGTTTTTTCAGTGGCACATTATGTAAACTATAGCCATGGAGTGGAACACTGAATACACAATCAAAATTAAGGTAATACATTTTCTTTGACTGATCAAAAAAATGTATTAAAAAAAAGTCATCTTTTAAAAAAAATATACATCAGCAGGTGTAAGGCAACGTGGACAGCGTCGACTTCAGTCAGTGAAGGCCTAGTACAGTAGCATAACTTACTCGTAACCTCCTGTAGGAAGTCGAGGCAGGGTCGGCTGATCCCCGACATACTGACAGAAACAGCAACGGGCGTCTGGCCCTCGTAGTTCCTGGTGTTGGTGTCTGCCCCGTAGGTGTGCAACATCTGGGCACAGAGCACATCGTCCCTCAGGGCCGACAGGTGTAAGGGTGTCTGGCCGTCCTCTAGACGGCCCAGGTTAGTGTCCGCTCCCCTCTGCAGGAACATGCGGCAGTACGAGTGGTTGCCTTTGATAACTGCGTAGCGCAGTAGGAAGCCATTCTGAATATCGATGTTGGCACTATGGTCCAGGAGGATTCGTACACAGCTGGAGCGCTCGCGGATAATGGCCAGTTGTAGTGGGGTGGTTCCTTTGTCGCTCAGTGGGTCCACCTCGGCCCTGAACTCCAGGAGGAGGCGAACAAACGAGTCACGGCCATAGTGGGCTGCCACATGGAGGGGCGTCCAACCATCGTTGCTCTTGGCATTGATGATGTCACTTCGGAACTCAGACTCCAGCATCAGTCGGGCAATACGAGCTCTACCGTGCATGGCCGCATAGTGGAGAGCTGTAAAACCTCCTATAAAGTCCTTGACCGTGGGGTCCGCTGTGGAGAAACACACAGAAAAAGTATGAAGAGATGGCAAAGTGTGGAGAAGAAAGAGAAAACCATAATGCATTTAGATAGAGCAGGTTCTAACGGATGAGCAGGTTCTAACGCATGGGACCAACAGGACATTGAGGTGTGGAACAGATACTTAAGGTCACCTGTGCATTTATCATTCACAGCCAGCGTAGTATCATTATTTTTCTGTTACGGTAGAAATACCATTTAAAACATATCCTGAATTAACTCTCAACTTACTATTTATCTGCTAGATAGTCTTTGTCTAAAAAACATTCCAATGTTTGCCAAACGTTTTTCCACTGATGGCCATTAGTAAGCATGAACTTGGACTAGAGTGCCCTCTGGATGCAAGTATGCGCTATTGCACCACTTGATGCTAGGCTAGCCACAAGATCATTTCACATAAGCCAAAAAACAAAAGGCAAAAATTCAAATATAGGCTGTTAATTTTGTCTTACCATCTTAGGATGCACCTAGGATGCAAATAAAAGAAATAAAGAAATGCACTAGACAAGAAGCTTCACACATCTGAATTCCCAAACGAAAAAAACATCTACAGGCAAAGAAAAAAAAAAATAGATAGCAAACAAACTCAGCCCCCAAGAAGCAGCCCATTGCAAAATCAGCCCAATGTGAACAAGCTGGACTGGTTTTTCCCTTTAGTGTAGCTTTGTCACCTCCATGTTCCAGAAAGACCCTGACGCATCTCTCCTTTCCTTTGGCAGCAGAAAAGTGAAGCAGTGTCCAGCCGTTGGCGTCGCGGATCCTGGGAGAGTAGCCTTGTTCCAACATCTTCCTGACCGTGTACACATCCCCAGCTGCCACTGCAGCCTGGATCTGCAGCTCCTCTTGAAGCTCGGGGTTCCTTCTGCAGTGATGGTTCAGCATCCTGTTACATCTCGTAAGGGGATGGTTCATTCACACAGGGCCTCTGTTGGGAAAGTGATCAGCCAGGATCAGTGTTTGTCAGATTTAGGGGAACTGCTAGTTGCTACTCAGATGCATCGTTCAG
>JAVQIZ010017681.1:0-14557 GCA_036023535.2 Galaxias brevipinnis | reverse complement strand
AATCCATAAAGCGAGACATATTTTAATTGTTTTATGTATAGTTATGTCAGTCAGTTTGGCTACTATTACATAGGCCTATAACACATTGAATTTTAACTTTAGCTATGCTGATTGATTGTGAATGTAAGTGATGCTCATCGGTAACGTTGTCTGTACCGAGATAAAAGGCAACCTAGTTGTTGCATTCTTGAGCGGGGTAATTTTAAGTAGGCCTATCAAGGCAATTAAGAATATATTAATGATCCTAGCGGCTTTGAAAAACTTTTCATATTTAAAATACTTCTGCTAATGAAGAACTATGCATGATAAGAGTTTGAGGTATATCAATTGCTGTGAAAAAATCTGGACCTTTCCTTTCATCTTTTGTTTCCCTGTATATCCTGGTTTCCTTACAGATTGCGTTGAGTGGCATGCCCAGTATTTGTGACCACGGATGCGTACATGAAAAATCAGTGCCTCAAGAAAACCTATTTATTAGTCAGATGGTTTATTGTCTTGTTTAGGTTTGCAGAGCAGACTACAGAAATGAGCAGATCAGCTACTCGTAGACAGCTAACAATACAAAATCAATACAATACAAGATCATCGTCGTCATTATAAATGAAATATAGGCCTATAATATAGGAGTTTGTTGGGTAGAGAGTGGTGACTTGCAAGCACGAATGGGCGAGAACTGTGGAGGAGGCAAGGAAAACGTATTTCAACGAGAGAATATGCCTGTTAATTGCAGCTTTATGTACAAATAATATTGAGCAATGGGATCTTTATTTTGCAGAGATAGTTCTGACTGAAATGTATTTTTGACACGGTGATTATCTGGCACTGATTATGGTGTACAAATGCAATTGCAATAGGCTATTGGAGCTGTAATTTTTGTTGCTTAGGACCCCGTCCTTATAAAGCTAAGCTGATGACACGTTTGCGGTTTTCAGAGTACACGTTTTTAATATTGTAGCCTTCATTTTGGTAAACGACCATACAACTGTAAAGGCAGTGAGTTTTTCAAAGTATATGTAGCAACACATCCATTATTTGTCCCACGATAAAGAAGTAAACTAATGTCAAAGTTGCCTATAGGAGGTTTGAGCATTTTGAAGACGGCGCTTGGCTACAAGGAAGTATCAAGGAAGTACTTTTTTTGACAAAAACTTTTAGAAAAACTTAAAATTTATGAATTTGTTTTTATTAATAAACGTTTAGTAAGTAACACAAATTTGGAGCATACTCTGTTTAATCACTTGATTAATAAAAAAAAAATTAAAACGCGATTGTCCTGCCTTGTATGAGTACAATTATTTAATAAAATTACTTTTACGCCTTTATAAAGGTAATTTATTGTGAAAAGGCATTTATGGAAATTTGAAACCACTAAATAAACGACCTACAGCTCATACTATCAATTTCATGGTTGTTATGTTTAGCCCACCTCAAACAGTTTGGGACTCCCATGGCTAAATTAATTAATACTAGATCTCACGTTGGCAGTAACCTTTTTAATAGCATGACATGACAGGTGAATCAGGTGCAAGAGTTTATACTAAATATATTTTTCATTTTAGCATGACCAAAAATATAATACAGCATAATATCTGACCAGTACAAGGCCTACAATATAACAGTGTTGTGTAACAGAAACTTATAAGTCCTCTTGTGAGTCTTGAACCTCAGAAAAGCCAGTGAAGTTAGCAGATGAATAAGCTTCTCGTATTCTACTGACACATGCTGAGGGGGATACGATTATCTTTCCCCAAAATTGCTCTGCATAACATCCATTCCAGAAAAGGATGATATGCAGCCAGACGAAACTGACTGAAAAGAATAATACATTTAATAATGTTTTTATTATCTAAAAAAACACAATTAGCAACCTATGCTGGAAAACAATTATAGATGCGCATTTTAGTGATAAAAATGTATATTATTAGTCAACAGGGTTGTCTAGTCTAAACAGCTGCAGTGTTCCCATTGCAAAATACAATGCAAGTACTAGCAAACCTTTTAAAGAAAATAGCGTTTTAATTTTACAGGGTCAAGAACAATTATCTAACAACTTGATCCCCTAAATTCTTGTACATTATTGGTGCTAGGTAACTAATGTTACCAAGCCAATATTTGCATGAATTGAGACAAATTTAGGCAACATCACATTAGGCAACATCATCACATTATAGTAACATCTAGTACATCCCCAAATTAATAAACATGTCAAAAAAATAAAAAGTTCAACATGAGATATTGTTATATAAGCTGGCTATCTACTTACTCGGCCTTCAAATGCCCCCCTGGACCAGTAGGTCTCGGTTTTCTTAAATAGGTCTCCAGCACTTTGCTGTCTGTATGCACTGCAAAGCTTTCATGCTTAGTTACACACATTCATCCGTCTTTTTTGCTTGAGCCTGGAGGGTGTCATACTTGACAGCAGAAACTACCCGGTCCCACTCATTGCAGCATTCACCCTCTGTCTCCGTTGCCATCGGCAGGCAATACCCACAGATGCACCACCAGTTTGAGTCCAGTCTTGGCTCAGCTGCGATCGCTTCAGCTCCAGCTGGTTCGCCTACTGCCAGTAACCATTGTTGCATTACTTGACCTCTCTGTCAGGTTCCTCATCGCTAAATTCCGGTTCAAATAAAAAGGCGGAATTTCACTGTCTAACAAAATATTCACAAAGTTGTCATCATCTAATTCTGCAGTGGAATCAGTAACCTTGTCAGCCATGATCACAGACAGTATAGATGAGTAGCTATCTAGGTGTAATGCTATCACTATAACATCACAGCACAGGTGTCCACTAATTTGCATGGCACGTTCCCCCTAATTTGAATTGTCCCCCTTTGATTGTACATCCCTCTGAGAACCAGGAAAGGACCTCTTCCTGGCTGGAAATGGCTGTATTTTTTTTTTTATTCTAAAAATGACCCCCTCTGACGCAATAGGGGTTAATTTTTCGGACTCATTTTACATTATATTGTTTGATTGTGAAACCATACATGACAATACTATATGTAAAATAGAACATTGATATATGATGAAAAACATCAAGAAGTTGAAAAGGGGTTTGCACCCCTTTAAGTCTTGTTTTGAGACTTTTTTTAGGATTGAGGGACACATGGGTAAGCCAAGATCCATTTCTAAGGGAGGATTTGAAGGAATTCAGCTAGCACTGGACGATGGGAAATGGAGTAATGTCTACCACTGTTCCTCGGGAGTGTGTGTGGGTGAGTCTGTACATGTTATATGTGTGTATGTAAGTCTGTGTGTGTGTGTGTGTGTGTGTTTGTGTTTAAGCCCCTCCCACAAATGTGTTTATAAAATTCTGTCTCACTAACAGTGACAGAGACCAGAGCCCTGAGTCCAAAAAGATGTTCTCCACAATCTTACTGCCCCCACATTGCCCCGACCTAACCCCCAACCCTCTCAACCACAAACTTTCTCACATACACAAATGCACTAGCACGAGCACACACATTACACTCCTACATAGAC
Source organism: Galaxias brevipinnis (assembly GCA_036023535.2). NCBI lineage: Eukaryota > Metazoa > Chordata > Actinopteri > Galaxiiformes > Galaxiidae > Galaxias > Galaxias brevipinnis. The sequence goes on along the minus strand of JAVQIZ010017681.1, from coordinate 11,071 downwards.
CATAGGCATAGACTAGTGCTCATTGTGAGACTCTAGGTGTGGGCATTTTCACCATTTTGACAACTACAGCTGTTTCTTATCTCACTAACAACTGACTTGCCACTTTTCCAACTGTACTTACGTTGAGTCTCCAAAATATTGTCAACCGTGTTTTACTGTGTTTGTTTAAAAGATCCCATGCCCCCTTTGAATTGAGTTCAGCAACAGGTTTACTCTTTAGTGGTTCTCCAGTGTGACGTTACTACCGTCTTCCCAGGTTCCCTGTTGACAAAACAGCCAACCGGTCCCTAGTGGGATGAAAGAGATAGAAGAGAGGGACAGACAGCCAGTCAGCCAGTCAGCCAGACAGCCAGCCAGCCAGTCAGCCAGCCAGCCAGTCAGCCGCTGGGATCACACACTGAACTTAGTGCATTCCTAACACACACACAAACACACAGTAAATCTAACTTACTCTATTTCACTAATAAAAACATACTCCTCTGGATATCACAACATTGTCCTACTTCCACTATACAATGTCACATACTGAACTCTCTTTACCTCTCTCTCCTACCTACCCAAAACTCACACACACACAAATCTCTGAAGCTCAGCACAAACCTTACGCCCTTAACTGAAAAGACCCACAGTTGGTTATCATTAACTTATACAGGAAGCATTTTTATCATGCGTGTTTACTGACATTATGAGGGAACCATAATGCAAATGTTTTCATATTAAAGCTACAAAAATTGAAAAAATATTCACACATTTTCTTTCTCCCCATAGAGTATTGGCTATTCTCTGTGTTTATAATTTTTTGTTTAGTCCTTTTAAGTGAGATAAGATATATGACTGTCTAGACATTCTCCACAAAAAGATTTTTACAGCTGTCATTTGGGTAAAAATAGATAAGAATATTTTCAGCCTAAGTTTATTCACTACATCTCAGCTAAAGTAATTTCCTGTCATCTTGCCAGAGAGGTTAGCTTAAGCTGTTCATATAACAGTGAGGTTGAGGTCAGAGCTAGTATTCAGGGTTGTGCTTTAAAAACTATTTGATTGAACATACTTACAAGTTTTTGTGCTATGTATTTCTTTGTAGTTCTTGAAATGTTTTACATATTATTGAGGGATCAAAAAAACTAAGATTAAATGATTAAAATAAATCATTATAACATATTTTATTTTCATTCCAGTAACACTTCCCCCACAGAAGAACAGGCTAAAGGCCTCCTTTAAAGTTACAGTTCCAAAAAAGGCCAATGTAATTTAATATAGGTTCCAGCAGGTTCTAGACAGAACAGTGCGTCACATCAGCAACAGAAAGCCCATTAGGTCTCAGGTTTTTAATATGGTTTTCTAAATAAACACAATGACACATTGCAGTGCTTGATTATGGAATGCTAAAATATGCATCCTCCACCCCAACCTCCACCTTTAGGGTAGGTCTGCACTTTGTTTGTTTACCCTAATTTGGGGTTTCAATCATATTTAGCACTTCCTACGTGTGGTCATCAGTGGTGAGTCACATGCAAAACATTCACATCCATGACTGACATCTTTCTGAAGTGTTTTCATTCTCCTCGCAAAGACAAGAAGTGGCTATAGCCAAGTATGTGTTAGCGATGCTGGTAGATATTTATATATTGATTTATTTTTGTATTAATGCTGGGCAAACCAATAAAGCGTTTTATGTCGAAGAACAAAAGCATGTGAGAAGATGACAGACCTACTTGTAAAAAAGCATCTGCGGAAGGACGTTGGCAAACTGAGCACAACTGAGCAGACGTCAATATTGAAGCATTCCACAGTGACATCCTGAAATCTGCACCAAAGAATGTTGTGTAATCATTTCTTGGAATGTTATGTAGGTATTTAATAGTTACTTTTCAATTGCATTATTGCACTTTAAATTAAGGTCCTTGTAATAAGCTTAGTTTACACGTAATAGCGATTATTTTATTAAGATTCTTATTAAACATTATTATTGATACGTCTATACAGTATAAGTGCGCTTAATAGCATCATCAACATGCATATAAACGTTTATAAGCCCGCCATATGAAGCTTGTTCATTCATAGAATGTATAAGACCGTTAATAAATGCCCTCTGAATTTCTGATTTTTAAAATAGCAGTACTAACCCATTTGTTAAGTCCAACTAACTTAAATATTATATCATTGTGAAACATTTACAAAGCTTATTTTTTTGGTTTATTAAGGTAAATACCCCTTCATTACTAGTGAACTATACACTTATAATTATTGCACAGTGAACAGTTAATAAGTTATTAACTACACATATTAACAGTTAATTATGCTTTTTGCAAATACCAAATCGAAAGTGAGAACAATAACTTATTAAGGCTAATTAATCCTTTATTATGCACTTATTAACAGTTAACTATGCTTTTTGCAGATACCGGATCTAAAGCGAGAACAATGCTTTATTATCAAATCAAATCACATCAAATTAATTTGTATAGCACATTTCATACACAGGCAATTCAAAGTGCTTTACACAAGGCAAGCACACAGGAAGGCAGTTGGACCCTAACTGCTCGCCCCAAATAAGAGCTTGTAGGCTGAATGTAATGTAACTATTGTTTATGTTCTATATGCAATATTTTATGCCGCTAATTGGCTGTTGTGGTATCACCCAGACTGATGGTTGTGTGTGATAGCTGTTTGTCCATTCGTTGTGTACCTAATAGGCTTCCAATTTGTAAGGCGCTTTGAGTCCTGAGAAAAGTGCTAAAAACTAAATCCAATTAATTATTAGGTGGCCGGCTGGTACTGCCGGTCAACTCTTGTAATTGTTATTATAATTATTCCCCCAAATATCCTACTTCCCATGGTTAAAAATGCACCAAAATTTGCACATATGTCCAGGTCCACTCAAAACGACACCCCATGCCGTCTCATTGTACCTGTTGGTGGCGCTATAGTAGCAGTTCAAAGTGTTAAAAAACCATTAGGGTTACAGCTCTGAAATCTCAGAACATGTCCATTGCAGTGAGATGAAACTTTCATATACTGGCACCCATGACAAATTATGAGTCCATCACTCAGTTTTTTTTTTTTCAAAAACTGGTGGTCTACCCAAAGAGTCCAGGTTCAAAACCATATATCCAAATCACATCAAAATTACAAGATAGCATCTTCAGATGCCCAACGTCAAATGTCTAAAATAAATAGTAAAAATTTTGCTCACAGTGAATCAAAATGTATTATTGTAAACAGTACTGTACATTTCGTTTTTTAACTCATCATACTTCTATACGCTATTTGTATTATGATTCCCATCACGATTTAAAGTTTAAAAAAAATTTACCTTGAAAACTTGATTTTTTCATAAATAGCCACTTTTTTTTAATATTGGTTGGATTTGAACTAACTCCTCTGAGACCATAAAACCAAATAAACCAAAAATCGCTGTATATCATCCTCAGATGGTCTACTTTACACACAAAACCAAGCTTGTCGATACATTCATAATTGAGCTCACACTGCACCAAAATGCTTTTCTGTAAGTTATTAAGTAGTAGTAGCAAGTAGTTATTAGCGCGTTATATATTTAATTTTGCCCCACTTGTAGTTTATTTTTTTACCTGATACTCTCCCCACATAGCAGTGGACAGTGTCTGATCCGCCCTCAAGTGGCAATGGGAGAGAATCTTCTTGCAAACGTGGCCGCGAACGTCTTTTGCGTTATTGAGTAAACTCCTTCAAACATTGTCAGATGTACCAAAAGATTCATAAAGACGCGGCAAGCAGCTACAATGCAACTTTTCATGTGTGACATGCGAGCGGTGGCGATGACACTAAATCTGTAGCTTAGTATAACGATTATGTGATGAGGTGTCAAATCAACATTGCAAATCAGATATTTGTACGGTTTGGAACACCAAATTTGTCATATCAGACAATGCGAGGGTTTATACCTTCTTAGATTTGTTCTTAGCTGGATTACCAAATTTATTTTGGAGCTGGGGGTCATCACCGTGCATGGCAGACATCTTTGTACTTGAAGAAACATGAGTAATCAACATAATGTAGTGCCGGGCGTAACTCCCAGCATCCCTGTTGAGTAACTCTGTTTATTGTTATGGACAGTAGGTCATTTATGTTTCCTTGTTATGTTTTTATCATGTTTATGTAAAGAGTTATGAAGTGCTGTAAACCAGATATCGGTTTGTATTTTTGTTAGATGTGACACTGTGACTGCATATTGTGGGTCTGTGAATAAGGTCAGAGCATGTTTCACCTTTTCTGTATGTGACCTTTCTGCTTGATTGACATCAATTAAATAGGTGAACAGACATGGGTCTCTGTTGTTCTTACCCAAGTCGCTGATGATGTGCAGTCTGAGTCTTTTTTAGTCTACTCATTCGAGTCAGTTCATGTGAACTATTTAAAACTATTTGAGTCTTCAAAACAATTCAAACTAATTGACAAGAAACCTCTTAAGACACAGTCTAATTCACAGTTATGAACAGTCTAATTTTGCTATCCAGGACACCGAAGGTGATGTAGGTTGGTGGATGTGCAACCTCCTCCATTTGCTGAGTTCTATGACCAATCCAACCAAATTTCAGTCTCTTTATCTTCTTTTTTTATACTATCTTTATGTTTCTTCTTTTTTTTTGTTTATGTTCATTTTTTCTGTAATTCTTTTTACATAGCCGGCCACCGCATATACTGCTTGCAGTTATATTTATTGTTGTTATTATTATCATAGTAACGCATTGGTTTACCTCTCCGGTACTCCCCCATACGGCTGCTGAGTATTCAGTCTGAAGCAACCAGGGATTCAGGCTGACTGCATCAATGTCAGGATGAAGGCTAATGCACTTCACTGGCTGCTGCTCTGCCTTACTGGACGTGACCATGACCTGTATTGTGTTTTATAAATGAAAGCTTTACATCTTAGTACAAGTTAATTACTTACAATGATAAGAAGCATCAACTTATTTACACCGATCATAAGAAATTAGGATGTATTACTACTACTAATGGTTGGGTCACTAACTACAATGACAACCGTATGTATTTAAGACTTTACTCAAACTTTAGCTGCTCAGGAAAACCTTTCTCTTCAACATACACTTTTCAACCACTACATCACACATGCACAGTTTGTAACATAACACTTAACAAACTCCCCTTTCTCTTAAAAGAAAAACACAGCCCAAAAAAAAATCTACAGTTTTTACTTTCACAGATTAACAGGTTTTCAATGTCCTCTTCAAATATAATTAATCTCTTCATTAACTAGAGTTTGATGTTAGAAAGGTCTTTGTTGTTTTGTCCGTTTAAACTGGAAGTTGCCATACACCTTTGCTGAGCCCTCAACAGAACGAGTGCAGATGCCCCCTTCTTTGTCAAGCAGTCAGCAAGCTGCTCCTTGGTAGCTGACCACATGATCTGTTGAATAGTTCCAGAGTGGATGAGCTCCTTGACACTGCTGATTTCGAGGTGGAGTCTCTTCTCTGTGACTGATTTGCTGGACTTGACAGCATCAAGAAGAGAGTGATTTTCTGTTACGCACACAATGGGTAAATTGTTCTCCGTGCAGTCACCAGTAGTAAGCTCTGATTAGAGTGTAGCTAAGAGAACTGCACTGTCAATGCCATCTGCATGTGCCAAAGTCTCTACTGCTAAAGTGCTTCGGACAACTCTCCTGATCTTCTTTGACTGCCAGCATATGGGTGAGAATCTTCCATTCTCTCTCATCAGCATGATCAAGTGTCCACCTTGCGTTCCTCCGTCTGGAAGGTTTCCCATAGAGGAATCACTGAACACCACCAGTTTCAGAGAGCTGTCTTTTCACAAGTGTTGAAACCTCAAAGTCACCTCTTCGGATTTCAGTTTTCTGATAAGTTTGTTTGCACAGTGCAGGGTATGAACGGTAGCATGGTTTGTACTGGATGCCAGGATGTATATGTCACACATTATGTCGGGTCTACACTGCCTTGCCACCCACAATATTTGGCCAATCTTCGACTTTAGCGTGTCAGTTTCAATGTCTGTTAGAAGAGCCTCTCGCTGTGTGGCTCTGATGGGGTCCACAGGAATGGGTTGCAAATTCTTTATGTACATACTTTGCCGTACTTGTATCTCATCCTTCAAAGAGTGAACCTCCATTACAATATAGCTGAAGCTGTTGTGTTTGTCACAACCAACTTGAAAAGCTGCTTTTAAATGAGAGATGACTGTTGTAGAGAACATTTTGGAACCACTCTAGATGACGTCATCTACATGACAAGCAAGGACACCCATCACATTGCAGGAGTCATCTATTCAGTAGAACACTGCTGGATCGACTTTTGACACAGTAGCTCGCCAATGCTGCATAGTGTCTTTCACTCTGTTGTACCAATACAGAGAAGCGTCTGCTAGACCATAAACACACTTCTTCAACTTCCAAAGAGTTCCTTTGCTTCGAGCTTCTTGTGGAGGTCAGATGTAGACATTTCGGGTTAACCCTTTACCTTGTAAAAAGGCTGCTTTAATGTCCATGCAGTTCAGTCTCCTCCAGCTGATGCCCCTTTCTCACAGTATTGCTTGTGAGCCATCAATCATTCGAAGCCTGGACTGATGTACCCGAACGTAGGTGCCTCCATGCCTAACCAATATCACGACACAATCTTGGCCGATGACCAGACCTGGACCTTTCCATTCTATCCAATCCACCCGCTTGTAGCAGACTTGTCCCCTGTGTCGTATTGGTCATCACTGGGCGGCAGTTGTTTGCGAAGGGCTCTACGGATCCTCTCAGAGCATTCAGCTTCTGTAAATGCTCTCCTTGTAGCATGTAAGAGGGAGAAACCGTGCAATGATCAAGTACAATTTTATTGATTACAGTCTGATTCAGAGTCTGTACATAGAGAAATGACTACAGTCAGATCAGTCTAACGACATAGCAAGTTCTGATTAGTTGACAAGGTTGAAACGAGTATATTGGTCTAAGATAAACAATCGCCCCATTGGTCAAGCTGGAGGGGAGTGGACGTAATCAGCATATATAAGGACACGTACATAAGACACGTAGACGTCATTTTCTGTTATGTCTAAGACACAAAACTTTAGCCTTCAATGTCTCCAAAAGGCACATACGTCTCTTTTGTGACCTGGTCTTCACTCTGACCCTTCCCCCACATTGGAACAACAGTTTAGGCTTGAACATCCGTGGGGATGCCAAAATTTCCCTTGTAAGGCTGCAATGTGTATGGCTGTCCAAGTACTCACGCTAGTACCTTCTAGAGCTGGTAGCTTATCAGTGAGCACTGAAGGCAGATTTGGGTTCTGTCCAAACACTTGCTGGTAGGGACTGTAGCCATGCACATTGTGCAAAGAATTCTTTGCCATGAGAGAGTCTAGGATTATCTTCCAGTCACATCCGTTGTCTCTCTTCCCTTTCATCAGGATTTCACTGAGGGTTTGATTATGTCTTTCTAAAGGGCCATTGCTCCATGGTCTATAAGCTGCAGTTGTCTTCACTTCAATGTTAAAATTTACAGCCATGTCCCTGATTGAATTTTAGTTAAATTCACTGCCATTGTCACTGTAAAGTCTGCATGGAGGACCATAAAGGATAAGCTTAGAGATGAAGAACACAGATGCTGGGTTGAAGTCGTATAAGGAACTGGCAAATGACAGAGCTGGTGGGACCATCGAGACTATTTCTTCTGATGGGGAGGCAGATGAGGCCACCTGTAGGTGGATGGTGCTGGAAAGAAAGTTCAGGAAGGCAGTGCAGTTTTCACTGGAGATATTAGAAGGGAGGGTGCTAGGTGGCTGTAATAGGTGGCTGACTGTGAAGAGGAGGGCTCTGGTGTTATCTTTCCCTGAAGAGATGACGTTTGCATAGTTGGAGGATTTAGCAGAGTTTTGATTTGTAGTTGTGTAGGTGGTCCAAGTAAAGTTGAGTGTGCACTGAGAGTCCAGTCCTTTTACACAGCCACTTCAGACTGCGCCCAATGGTTTTGAGCACATGGAGGGCAGGGGTTTACCAGGGAGCCTGTTTGGGCAAAGGAGACAAGGCGTGTTCTCAATGGGGCAAGGGAGTCAAGGCCAGAGGAGAGGCAAACATTGTAATCACTAACTAAGTCATACAGGGAGGAGCATTGTGGTCGGAGATGGAGAACTCCGTGATAGTGAGGTTACAGGGAGTGATACCAGTGGAGCAGACTAAATCGAGAATGTGGCCTTCAGTGTAAGTTGGGAATGTGACATGTTGAGTCAATGAGAGAAATTAAATAATTTGTGAAGGCACTGGAAGAGTCATCAGTGTGCACTGAAAAAAGTGAAATGACTTTGTCATTGATCTAAAGTACATTTTTACATTGGTCCAATTACAAATCATGATTTCTGGTTGAAACCTATATTTTTACGTTGGCTTAAAGCAAGTAACACTCCCCACAGAACAACCTGAATGACTACCTTAACGGAAATCGTATTTTCACTTCAAACCAGAGATTTTCATTTCAGATGACCACATGACTTGCAATCGGTCACGTGACTTACTACCGTCCCTGTCAAGTTTTGATAGTCGAAGCACTGACAGTGTCATTTATCTAAAGCACATTTTTAGATTGGTGACCACTTTACAGATGACCACGTGACATAGCAACATGGCACGTGACTCACATTCGTTCCTGTCAGCTTTGTTGTCTGGTTTCCTCGCTTCGAAAGTGAAGTTCGCCTGTTGTCCAAAAATCTCTTTTAAACAAGGTAAGAATTCGAAATTGTGTTATCTTAAGGGTAGTGTATGTTTTTGAATGCACGTTTATGGTTAGTGGCCGGATAAACAGAGGTGTGCTTTACGAACTTTCGCGCACGTTAGCCAACGCCAGCTGAACCAGGTTGTTTACATTGATTCCTCATGGAAAGTGTTGCTTTGTTAATGTGATGTATAGGCCTACTTTCTAATATGTTTGTAAATATCATTTCAAGAATTTCAGTTGAATTAAAAGTGCATTATGCAATGTGACTTAAATAACTTCAAAACAAATTTCAAGAAGTTATTCACCCAATGTAATGTAAGTTAAATTTACCAGGCAATAGCAATAAATACATTAAATTGTAAGTCATTTCATGCCGTTTTAAAAATGTTTTGCAAATATTAAATTAAGACAATTCTTGCAGTTATTGTGTACAGTTGTGTGTGTATGGGTGGCCGGCTACCTAAAGAATTACAGAAAATATGAAAATTAAGCTGAAAATACAATGCACCAGCCAGCCACCTAATTAAACTTAAGATAACCTAAGGCTTTAACAGTAGGACTTACACAAATACTGGGCATTTTCAAAAGTTAAAATTTAATGGGAAATGTTGTATTTGTTGATCAGAATTGTGAAGTAATTAATTTGTGTATATGGATTAGATGTAAGTTGTGGCCAAACTACAACAAAAATACTACTGTTTTCATTCTTGTTTTTTTCAGTAATGGACTGACACGGCGAAAAGACCAGTCAAGTTGCGAGTGCCTCTGAATCCTGATGACACCAGGAAGCTAATGATTGATAATGAGCTAAACTGATGATTGCAGCCAATGATTTAATCTCACAGTCAGTGATGATTTAGGGTCTATGTCTACTCAATCAGATGACAGACCTCCTGTCCACACCATCCAGCTATCTCTACAAGAATTCAGATGTGGCCAAGAGAGTTTCCGATACCAACATTATCCTATGACACTGAACTGCAGTTAGAAAAAGGAAATACGATGTATGGGTCAAACATGACAATGTTGACACGGAGTCAAAGTTAGATATTCTGGGAAGGTATCCAAAGAGATATTCAAGTACAAAGCCTACCCAACAGGTGCTGACTTCAGTGACGTTGCCGAAGCACTAATCAAGAAGCATCCATGCCTCTGGAAACCTGGTTTGTACAATGGTTGCTAAAGGTGAAAACAGTGGCTGAAGACAAAAATGGGCAACTACTAAACTCCGCTAGGGCATCGGGTGTTGTAAATTACTTGCATATTCACTTCAGTCCAAAGCTCCATAGGATTCATTGCCAGCCAAAAAGGTAGAAACTTAGGAGAGGAGAGCCCAACCACATGCCCTGACATTCTGGAGAGACGACAGAAACATTTGAAGCCTTTGCAGAAGATGTTCATGGGGATAGAACTAAAGACAATTACACACAGTCTGAGTGTGCAGTATGATTGTCAAGTTCTAAATATTGGATTCATCAAAGAAATACATGTGTATTGTCGTTGCCAAATCTGGGTGTACTAGCAAATATTCCGGCCTGAGCTATGGTTAAGATGTGAGGGTAGGGTCAGTGACACTGAAGGCTGGAGTTTTGTGTCTTAGTCATAGCATGAAATGATGTGTATGTGTCCTATGTGCATTTATTTAGTAATACTGATAGGTGATGTGTTCCCCCTTGACCAATGGGATGATTTGTTTAGCTTTGACTAACATACTAATTTCAACCTTGTCAATGATTCAGAATTTGCTATGTTCTTAGACTGAACTGACCATAGACATTTCTCTATGTACAGACATACACTTCTGTACTCATCCATAAACTTGTACTTGTTTATGTTTGTTTATTTTGTTCAAAATTAAGTTATGAAGAGTATTTTATTATTTTTGACCCAATTAACGTTTTGGCTTATGACTAAAGTCTATTAAAAGAAATCTATTGATTAACGTATAAATAATTAATGTATGGCTAATTGACTTGCCTGTAACAACATTTGTGTTGAAGGTTCAAAAATATTTAATTTGCCAAACATAAGGTTTCAACCAACTCATAAATACACTGACAAAAAATAAACAATTAAGTTACTACAAAGTAAAAACGATATGGTGTATGGTCTCTTTGCTTTGTATGAATGAAGTTTTTGTCTTTGGCTGAATGAATATTGATTGACATCAAATCAAGATTTATGGTTTCAACCAACTCATGAGTGCACTTTGAGAAAAACTGAACATTTAAGTTGCAACAAAGTAAAAATAAATGGTATGATCTTTAGAATGAATGCTCTCTTTACTTTGTGAATGTACATTTCTGTCTTTGGCCAAATCAATATTTTGATTGACATCAAATCAAGATTCATGGTGTCAA
>JAVQIZ010017680.1:0-15635 GCA_036023535.2 Galaxias brevipinnis | reverse complement strand
TCCCTTTCTGAGCCGTCTAACGGTTTGCCAGAACTTCCTTGAGGCCAACCGAAAGTCCTTCTCCATAGCCTCCCCAAACTCCTCCCACACCCGGGTTTTTGCTTCTTTGACTACTGAAGCTCCAAGCTGCCCCAAATCAATCATGTGAAATAATATTTATTGTATACTGTGTATATATACACTGAATATAAATATATACATACAAGCAAAGTGAAAACAATAACAGTAAAGAAGCCAATGGTTCATAAGCATAATTCTACATCTTAAGATGAATAGCATGACAATAAAAAATACATGGAATAGCGAGAGTATTCGAGGAGCAGAAACTAATCAAAAAAGGAAGAAGGTAGAAGGAAAAGGTTAAGGCAGGAAGGAAGGAAGGCAGGTAGAAAATAAGAAAGAAGGGAAAAAAGGATGCCAAGGACAAGAGGTACGAAATTTTAAACGAGAGAATAAAATGCAAAGATAGAAAGGAAGACAGGGCCAGCCAGCCAGGCAGGCAGCCAGGCTCACCTCAGTGTTGGAGAACATGTGTGACTCGGTGCGGTAGATCCCTATGGGGATCTCAGCACTGGATGAACAAAGTTTCTGGTATAGTCGCCCATACGTCCTTATCCACAGGTCCTCCTCGGTCACCTTCATCTGAGGAGAGAGGGGCCAAGTACATAACTTTGCGCACTTCTAAGGATACTTTCACACATTTGCTCTTCTCACAGTTGTAAGAGGACACGGCAGAGAAATCTTCACTTACAGCACACAGATAGCCAGAGCCTGGTGTGGTGTCCAGTCCCAGTAATAGTCTTGCTATGGGAATCATGTAGTCCTTCACAAATGACTAGCGGACAAGATACAACAGAAACAGAAGTTAAACTACATGAACTGGTGAACAATCTGCAGTCTTAGGTTAAAATACTTCTTCTGTTTTCTCTTACCATTTTGAGTTCAAAACAGAGTTCAGAGCTGAAAACACCGATGCAATCATCTAAAATAAAATGAATGAGTGTATGTGTGTATAAAGCAGATGGACCTGCTGTGTTGATGGTTCTTACCTGGTAGAGCAGTGTATCCAGCATGCTGATACTGAAGACCCTGCCAGCAGCAAAGGGCAGGCGGAACATGAAGGCCAGGTTGGAGCCCTTATCACGTTCTATCTGCAGATAGAAAGGAGTTAGCGAAAGAGATGCCAGGGGAAAGAGAGGGGAGGGAAAAATATATATTATACAGCAAAGGAAAGTACAGATAGAGAAATAGGCAAATATGTTGTGAGAAAGGGAGTGAAAAAAGAAATAGGCAAGTATGTTGTGACAAAGAGAGTGAAAAGATACAGAAAGAGAGAGAGAGAGAGAGAAATAGACTGACGAAGACAGAATGTCCATAGATAATAAGAAGGTGCTGATGACATAGATTAAGGGCTCTTTATTTAGACTAATGTAACAGAACACTCCTCCCGCGATGTTCATCCGAATAATAGAGGAACGCAGGAAACTGTGAAACTGCCTCATCTGACTGGCTCACCTTCTCCAGCTTGGAGAGAGCCAGGGAGTAGCAGTCCTTGGCCCTGAACTGCATGAAGCGCATGTTGGACGGGTGGGTCAGCTCTGTGATAATACTGAGGCTGGGGAACAACCTGACGGGGAGAGGGTACCGGAAAATGAAGAGAGGAGGGAGAAGGTGGACAGATTTAAAGCGTTGGGCTATAGGGACGGGCGGAGTTGACAGTGAAAGCATTGCTTCAATTTATCTTCACAAAAACAGTTTGGGAAGTTTTTAGAAAGAGAAACTATGAAAATATTTTTTTTTCTCGTCCTGTACTAGACTGTTCGACATACATTAAGACACAGTACATTCATTCTGAACTTCCATCTGACAACTTTTCAGACCATGAGAGGACATTTCCCTACACTGTTCTCAGACAAAACTTTTGCTTCATATGTGTGTACCTGAACATGGTCTGTACGTTGACAATGGTCTTTGCGTCCGCCATGTAGTCCTCCTCGGCACTCATGGTACTCTCCTTGTCCACCACTACCAAGTTATCAGCATAGATGATACCACACTGCAGCAGGTTGTCCAAGCTGTAACAAACCAGCCAATTAGCCTGTCAGCCCCATGACATTTATCAAAGCTCATTAAGCATCCATTTCTGATTAATGACACCCATTATGTTCCAGTGAATATGATAAAGATGTATTAAGCTTTGGCGATGTCTGTAATAAAGATCTGAATTGACTGGCAGGTGTTTAGCGGGCAAATCAATAACATTCAAATACCTACTTATCAATGGTTCCGGCCATAAAGTAGACCATTGGGAAGCAGCATATGGCCTCCAGGAAGTGGTTGTCTGGTCTTTAAGAAAAAGAAGCTCCATCAGAGATTGTCAGGCTTTAGTTTAGCTAAATAATTAGGATTAAGACCACAGTAGCTACACAAGCACTGTAATTTAGCTAATATTGAATTAGTTCATATTTTTTAGGTAAATACGGCCCACCACTGTATGGTTATTGAGGGCACATAATAACGATGTATTAATCCCTCCTGCAATGAGTCAATACAGTTACCACGATTAACAGGACTTTGGCAATGTTGTGTTTGATTACTTGGTTGGTAGTGTTCTTCATGCCCCCCCTCACGTAAATTACCAAAACTGTCATGCATCTCAGAGTATGAGAGCTGAGGTGAAGCATACTGCAGTAGGTAAGGTGCATGTCAGTCTTACGGGTAGTCCAGGAGCAGGACAATGGGGTTCAGCTCTTTCCTACAGCGGTAGTAGGCTCTCAACGGGACGATGAAGTTATAGAGGCCGTTCCCTGCCGTCTCGGCAGACACGATGATCAGCTTGTTCTTGAAACCGTATGCCTTGGCGTCCTCAAAGCTGTTGTGCTGGCAGCCCTGCATAGAGTGGGAGATTAACATTTTAGGGAACTTAGTTTGCCTATAGCCTAAAGAGTACTACACTTTCCTTTGCCAATTGTGAGATTCAGCTACACTCACGCAGCTACACTCACGTTGTAAAGACTTTGGAAAATTCACATTTTAAATGAGAGACGGGAAAATGTTTCTTAAAACACAATGATCTGGTGAGGCTAAGTACGTTTGGAGTAGGTTTGCATACTGAACCAGACAAACGCTCAAACATTTCTTTGACTGCGGTCTACGCTCACCCGGTCCAGTCGGAGGCAGCAGAAGTGAGCTTTCTGGGGAAGCAGGTGGCACAGCGTGGGAGAGCTGCCGATGTAGGGCGAGTTGGGTGGGTAACCTTTCACAAAGCTGTGGGTTCAAATACACAAATCGAAAAAGAATACACACAATCAGAGAGGCCAACTGCATGTGATTTGGTAACAGCATAATTTAATGAGGCAATCTATCCTTATTAGCTACTGAATAATTCAAAAACTGTAGCAGGCTGCACACATGCTGATTTCTTTTTTTTTATCAGCACGCCACATGGTGGCACTGTGGGACTGTTGCGTTCCCTGTGATGTCCATGCAACCAATACTTCCCCCTCCTCATGGAACTGCGTACCGAAATTCAACTGATCATGCGTGTCTGGACACTGACATAATGGAGACATGAGGCAATAGTAGATTCATACTCTATGAAAGCTTAAGATGGTAAGCAGCTAACTGATCATTAACCTTGACCTGAGCTGCTACAGAACAGGGCATGGTTTTGATAAGCTGAGGATTGTAAAATTACCAGAGGTACGGGCGCACTGTCTATCGTGTTTAGACTTGATCTACTGCTATGGAATGGGACTCACTGTGTGGGAGAGAGCGTGTGTTTGAGTGAGAGAGAGAAAGTGAGAGGGAGGGAGAGAGAGAGAGAGAGAGAGAGAGAGAGAGAGAGAGAAAGTGAAAGAACCCCACCTTGTGTATTACAAACCAAACATCTCCCGATGTGATTCATGTGTGCGGGTATCTGTGTCTGGCCACCCATCCTAGATCAGTCCTCAGGAGAGGAGGGCTGACCTCCCTTTCCTCTAACCCATATATCAACAGATGTCCTCCTTAGAGCACCATGACACTCAGATTATTCAACCATCATAGCACCATTCATCTTCCCCTGCACCACCACAGAGATACAGGTCACATCTCAGGCCACCCCTCATTCCCGGAGGGGTAAAGCCACATATCCACAGGTCCCCTCGTACACTTCGACCCTCCAATGTAATAATCATTGCCTATGATTGGACACTCACTCTGAATCTACAATGCTATATCAATTCAGTAGCGCTGCAGAACTGTCTGGTTCCTCCTCTTTCCTCTTTGTACTCACTCTGAGCCCACGGAGCCCTCCTCCTCTGACTGACCGTCGGCCTCGTCCTCGTCCGGGTCACTGAGCAGGTCGCAGGGCAAGATGGCCGAGGAGTCTGCAATCTCCAGGACGGGTGCAATGCTAGGCCGCCGGCTCCCTGAGCCGTTCTCTGTGGGCAGGCTCAGCTTGCTGCTGTCCTCAGGGGGGTCAGGGTTCTGAAGATCCATAGCTACCGTGCCTGTCAGGGGGAGCAATATGCTGATATGGCAACCTTGTGCTGTGGTATCCAGAATTCACTCCATAAGCAAGTACTATATATACACATTATTAAGAAATAATGTCAAACACCGCAGTTCTCTTTCGGTTGACTAAGCTCGACACAACTCACATATGGGATAGCATCCTCGTATGCCATTCGCTTGAAGCTCTTATACACGCCTTTTAGGCAGAAAGGATTGGCCACCAAGTGGGGAGCCCCGCCCTCCCCCTGGGTATAACCCTGTGTTGGTATCCTTTTCCCACACAATTACGCTATTCAAGCTTCGCTTCTAAGTTTGTACTATAAGTATAAACCAATTTATTTTGATGCCTTCTGAAAAGGTGGTTCAGCGGTTGAACTCTCCCGATAGAAGGGGTCGTTTTTCACCTTTGTGGAGTGTCCGTCTTCTCGTTTTTTGTTACCGTGGGTAAAGATAGCATTACGTTTGATATCGTTTCGATGTTCAATATTCAGTATTCAAATTCCCAATAACTTTTTGCTCCTATGACATAAAACGCTTTAAGGTAATTGCGTTTCACGTATCCTGATTTGTGAATTTGTATTCTACAGTGTTTTATTCACAATTAGCTTATTCTCAAAAATCTACTTGTTATATCTTAAAATCATTTATTTTAATAATAAAAAAAAATTTGATTGACAAGAACCTATTGTAGAGATGTCAAACCAACTGTTTATTATTCAGAAAGATTTGTGAATCCATTCACATGTAAGAATATCAAAATATATAGGGGCGGGGTTGAGTGGGGTGGGGCTGGGGAGTTATATAAAAGACCACTTTTGCACCAGTATCCTGCGTTTGGGTCTGACCTACCTGTGACAAGCTAGACTTGTAGAACTACATCTATCAACACGTACTAGAGGTTAAATAAGATGTGTTTCTAGATTTGTGAAACCTCTGCATTATTTGTGAAACACAATCAAAATAGAAAAAACTCTCGTTTTTTCCTTAGGAGTACACATAGCCTGAGGCCTTTACAACAAAGTGAGGTAACTGGCTTACCCCAGTAAATTCAGGAGTAACTTTGTGACATCGGTGGAAACTTCCTGATTAAGCCATACGATTAAAGATGGGTACGTTTTACCCGAGGTATATTGTCATAGCAATTTACGCTGCATCTCTAAACTGCTCTGAGTATGTTTGTGGTTAACTCAATGTTAAGTGCTCTATAATGCTGTAGTCGGCAAAATTGTGCTGCGCACAACATTGTGAAACTACTGGATTGGACACAAATATAATGTTTTTGTCGGCTGTCATTTAGAGCATTCAAAATTAATACTTGTTTTTACAACATATATCCTATATAGCCTATAAAGCTCTTGCCAATTCAAAGTTAGGGTTCAAGAATTCTATAGGCCTAATCTCAAACGTGGTTTCAGCTGTGGTTGCAGCTGATATGGATTGTTAGAATGTCGTTGCATTAATACAGCCTATGTGCTTTAGGGAGTATCCCATGTGTAAGGCTATAATTTAATAGCCTAATACCAATTGTTTCCTGAAAGTATCCTTTCATTTCAATTATATAACAAATTAAACAACTTCTCAGCCTACCTGGGAAAGCCTGGGAGTTTACCCATGCAGTCCCCATGTGTATTGTGGACTTGGAGTGTCCCCCGGGGAGTCCTGCTGGAGTATGGGGTACCAGGGCCGTTGCTACAAGCCCTCCGTTCCTTATATAACCGGAGTGAGAGCTGTGTCCGTATTCTCGGCACAACGTCAAATACGTTTTCAGTGGGTGTTGGACTCCATCAGGGCTGCCCCTTGTCACCGGATCTGTTCGTGATTTTCATGGATAGAATCTCAAGGCGTAGCTGGGGGGAGGAGTGTGTCCTGTTTGGGGACCTCAGAATTGCTTATCTGCTCTTTGCAGATGATGTGGGTCTGTTGGCTTCTTCAGTCCGTGACCTTCAGCGGACACTGGAGCGGTTTGCTGCCGAGTGTGAAGTGGTCAGGATGAGAGTCAGCACCTCCAAGTCTGAGGCCATGGTTCTCTACCAGGAAACGGTGGAGTGCTCTCTCCTGGTTGGGTAAAATGGAGCGTGAGATTGACATGCAGATTGGTGCAGCGTCAAGCCTAGTTTATACTTCCGCGTGATCGCGTTAGCAAATGTAAACTTTCATTTGGTGCTTACGTTCACACAGTAGTTTGCCTACATACTTCAACGTAAGTTTAACGGGCCCAGTAGGTGGCAGTGTAGAATTCAGTAATCCAGAATGTACAGAAAACCGTAGAAGCAGCACAGGCACGGAAACTCCCGTTCGTGTCCCGCGAACGTATAATCAAGTTTATTTATAGAAAACGTTTAAAACAAGCAGAGCTGACCAAAGTGCTGTACAACATATACATATACAGTTTATCAAACAATACAGAAAACAGTTGTAACATAGGCTATATTATATATACTAAGTGCATAGAGAACCACTAATATGATTCGAATTGAAAATCAGCCTATCTGCTCCAGTTCATTGTGTCAGCTGCGTTTTACAATGTTTGAAAATAGCCAAAATATTACAGAATATCTACTTGTTTCCTACCCTGCTAAACCAATCAGCGATTGTTTGACGCACTGAGAAGACGCTTTGCGCGACAGGCTGTTAGGATTGGGGAGTAGCTTTCGCGTCCAAAGGAGCCAGATGAGGTGGTTCGGGCATCTGATTAGGATGCCTCCTGGGCGATTTCCTTTGGAGGTTTTCCGAACACGCTTTACTGGGTGGAGACCCCAGGGTAGACCCAGAAAATGCTGGAGAGATTACATATCTCATCTGGCCCGGAAAAGACTCGGCATCCCCAGGAGGAGCTGGAAAACGTTGCTGGCGAGAAGGACGTCTGGACTACCCTGCTTAGCCTGCTGCCACCACGACCCGGCCCCGGATAAGCGGCGGAGAATGAATGGATGAAACAACTGTCCGTAATGCAAAATAGGACACACTGGTTAAAATTCTAAATAATAGAGGTTATACTATATTAATTTGAGAGAGTAAAATTGACCGTAGTTGCAGAAACACGCATATATGACAAGAATATTGTTACAACTTTACTCTCGGCAATGCGCTGCCAAGATTTAGCCGTAGACATTTATTTAAACTAGTCATATCCTGGCCTTAACAACGTGCTGTCTTCCGGGATAAAAAATACAAAGCATAAGCCATTGGCCTAAATACGTATCTGTTTACGTTGCCAACCGCACGCACCCCTTTAATGCGAACG
Source organism: Galaxias brevipinnis (assembly GCA_036023535.2). NCBI lineage: Eukaryota > Metazoa > Chordata > Actinopteri > Galaxiiformes > Galaxiidae > Galaxias > Galaxias brevipinnis. The sequence goes on along the minus strand of JAVQIZ010017680.1, from coordinate 7,894 downwards.
CGCACATACTCCAAGGAGTTAACACCGACTTTACTAGCAAACATCATAATCACCTTCACAGTATCGTTTAATACCCATTTGAATAATCAGAGTTTATCAACTCCGACTTTCCTTGTTTACCCAGAGTTAGCCTCCTGTCAAGCTGGACAACAGCAGCTAGACTTGTAAAACTTGAACTAAATCTATCAACACATACTAGAGGTTAACTAACATGATTTATAGATTTGTGAAACCTCTACATTATCAGTGAAACACAATTAAAGTAAAACATGCTTTTCCTTTTAGGAGTGCACAGGGCCTGGTCTAGCTGGACAACCATAGCATCTAGACTTGTAAAACTTGGACTGCATCTACCAACATGTACTTGAGGTTACTACATGCGTTTATACATTTGTGAAACCTATACATTATTTGTAAAACACAATCAAAGTAAAAAAGGCTGTAAAACTTGGACTACATCTATCAACACATACCACTATCAACACATACTAAAGGTTAAATAAGATGTCAACTTGGACTACATCTATCAAGACATACTAGAGCTTAAATACCATGTGTTTCTAGATTTGTAAAACCTTATCATAATTTAATTTTTTTTTGTCACGATCCTGGGGGGATCGTTCCTCCGTCCTCTTGAGACAATGGACTTGTACACTCTGGTGCTGGTTATATGTAGTGACACCTGTGTCTTGTCTCTGCAATACCCTCATTAGTTAATTGTTTTCAGCTGTAACCATTTAACCAGTATTTAAGTTCCTGTTTCTCTGTTCCCTGTGTTTGGTCATTGTTAAATTGTTTGGTTGTGAGGTGGTTTATGTAATCTGATCCCTGAGTTTCGAAGTTAAACCTGTGTCTGCGCTTTTTTCTGTTAAACTTCCCTCTGCCTCCAGAATTTTCTGTGTGGGATTTGCCGAGGGTTGGTTTAATCTCTGCAAGTGGGCCTAATCCCCAGTTCAGGCTATACTCTGCTCCCATAAACCTGACAGTTTTTCCTATTAAGGGTATACAAGACCTGGTTTAGCTGGACAACCATAGCAGCTAGACTTGTAAACTTAGACCACATCTACCAACACATAATAGATTTTTGTTTGTTTAGTTTCTAGATTTGTAAAACCCCTATATTATCTGTGAAACACAATCAATGTGGGGGGTGCATGGTTTTCCTATTAGGAGTACACAAGGTCAGGTCTAGCTGGATAACTATGGCAGTAAAACTTTGACTACATCTACCAACACATACAAGAGGTTAAAGTCCCCCTCCAGTCATTTTAGAAAACATTCAAAATATTTTGCTTAAACGTATAAATCATGTCTGTTATGATTTTTCAGCAAAATACATTCAATTACCTTGTTAAAATCCTAAAAATGTAATCTTTTACTTCCGCCTAAATAAAAATTCTTGAATCTGAGTCACCCCACCCCCCTCTATTCGAAAACCCATCCAGCCCCCACCCCCCTCCTCTGCCGCCGCACATACTTGCTCCCGAGTTACCCCGCCCATGAACGGTGGTTGGTTAAAAATGGTTACTTAAACATTTGCGACGTCACAAATCTGGCTTGTCTGAACTCGCCCATATGAGACTGTCCTTGGCGCACTACGGTTTCAAAGCAGAAATGCTCAGCCATGGTGTTGGCTGATAATATTGCTCCTGATATGTCTTGTAGCACATGAAAAATACCACACGGACATGTTAACAACGTAAATAAAATAATTTGATCTTTAAATAACATGTTTCTAGATTTGTGAATCCTCTGCATTATTTGTGAAACAATCAAAATAAAAAAAAGTGTGATTGTCCTCAGGCCTTGTTTAATCCTGATAGGAATATTTTGCTCGTCCTTCACAAATAATGTATAGGTTTCACAAATATAAAAACACATCTTTATTGAAGTTGTTGATATATTAATAATTATAGCTGTTATAGTTAGGTCCAGCTAGACCAGGTAGAACCCCCACCTACAGACCACACGTACACTCTTATTTGTAAATCAATTCACAAATCGTTCTGAACAAGATACAGTTGGTATGATGTCTCTACAATAGGTTCTTGTCTAATGCATTTTAAAATACAATACATCGATTTGGGAGAAAAAGCTAATTGTGTAGAAAACACTGTAGAATACAATTTCACAAATTAGGAAAAGTCATACGCAATTGATTTGAAAACATTTGTGCCCCATTGGACTGAAAAGTTATTAGCCACTGAATTTGATAATAAACTAATATCAAGCATAATACTATCTTTGCCATGTGTTACGCTATCGGTTAGGGCTCCAGTATACTTCAAGGGAAAGTTAACTTTTCCTGGGCGCTTGGTTCTCTTTCACTTGTTCGCAGAGGCTGTGATGGTATACTGGTTTGCTACAGACTTGAGTTTGCGGTAGCTTACATCCCAATACAGCAGGAGGAACAAAACGTTATGGGTCGCAACAAAACATTAGGAGTGGTTACGAGTTTTAAAAGTGTATTTCTTGAACTTCTTCAGTTAAGTTGCTTTCAAAAGTATTCATAGTTTAGGATACAATTCCAAACTTTTCAAAATAAGTGCTGCTGTGACCAAAACGAATAATAAATGTTGTACCCTGAAACCCAACGCAGCCATCCAAAGCTTTCGTCAGAGCAGGCTATCACCCACCATATACTTGGACCAATCACATAGGATGATGATGCAAGGCAACTTCGTTCCATCTATTCAGTCTGCGGTAAAACAATGCATCCCTGTCTTTAACGACTGTCTGGATGACATTAAAGCATCTTGGGGGTCTCCTAATGCTTACAGGGTGCCTGTGACAGGTTTTAACATCTACTTGGAGATGGAGGATGCCAAGGAAGCGGGTTTCCTCATGTCCCCTGAATCTTTCTAGTCCCAAAGAGATGGGGCGGGTCTCGCCCTATTCTCAATTTGAGAACTCTGAGAAAACGTCTCATACGTTACACTTTCGCTTGAATATACACAGGATAGGATGTCATAATATCCAATATGCCATACTCCAAGATGAGCACTTCAAAAGACAATATTTTAGAATAGACTTGGGTTGAGAGCAGATATGTCATTGGGGTTTTCAAGTAGATACACACCATCCCGGATGTTTCGTTAATTTGAGCCACGACACTTCCAGCAGGCTTAACGGAGAGCAATGACGTCTCAGAGCCACCCCCCTCTATATCCACTCCGGCCAGATATTTAAAAGAAAAAAAGAAGAAAAAAAAGTTGTTTATTAGGCTGAGAGATATCCCTATATCTATCCCTATTTCCTATTTCTGCAGGCTTTAAATGCTAACTCTGCAGGGATACTTACCACCTGAAAAGAAGATAATCTTTCCCTACTCTGTTACTGCAAGCTTACAATATGACGCTCTGCAGATATCCCTATACCGATCCCTATTCCATATTCCTGCAGGCACTTTCTGACAACTCTGCAGGGATACTTACCACCTGAAAAGATCATCTTTCCCTACTTTCCTGCAGGCTTGCAAAATTACGCTCTGCAGGACAGACTTACCTTTTATACCTTTGTCCTGAGATTAAACCACTTTTTATGGTTTTTCATCATGATGTTCTTCACTTTTGTGCCCATATATATATAAGATAACACTGGTTTACAGGCACTGGTCTGTATATATAAGATAACACTGGCTTACAGGCACTGGTCTGTATATATAAGATAACACTGGTTTACAGGCACTGGTCTGTATATATAAGGTTACCACACGTTTAATTGCCCAGTCTGTATTTATAAGGCACCACAGGTTTACTATCCCTGGTCTTGTATAAGGTAATAGTCTGTATATATAAGGTAACACAAGTTTAATTGCCCGGTCTGTATTTATAAGATAACAGGTTTAATTGCCCGTTCTGCATATATAAGATAACACAGGTTTACTGACCCTGGTCTTGTATAAGGTAACAGTCTTCTATATATACATAAGATAACAGGTTTACAGCTCTGGTCTGTATATATAAGATAACAGGTTTACTGTCCCTGGTATGTATTCACACACTGTTATTCCATATCTCCTTACATACACCCCCCCCCTCTCTTCCTGTTTCTCTCTCCATCTCTCTCCCTCTCTATCTCCCTCTCTTTCTATCTCTGTAATTCTGTTTCACTTCATCTGTCTCCCTTTAATTGCTCCCCCCTCTTCCCCCTCCTCCTCCACTTAGTTCCCAGAAGTCTCAGCGGTTTGTACAACCATGGCCAGTTCCTGGAAAGGCATCTCGTTTGGCCTTGTCATCGCAGACCGCCTGCTTCTTCTACTCTGGCGGCTCCCGCTCCAGCACATCCTTCAGATCCGTCTAGCCTTCCCAGGATCTCACTGGGTCTTTACAAACAAATCACCCACCACGAAATAATTTGACCAGTTTAAAATCAGAGGACAGAGAGGACAGCCAGGAGGAGGGGACATACACGCTACGGAGATTAAAAAACCAAAGCCCTGATTTGACAGCCCTTGTTAATTGGCTATTTTACACACTGACATATTTACTTAAAGTCAGCTGATTGGCCCATTTCAAATATACTTGTCTGTGATCGATTGAGGTTGTCTGGGAGTCTGGTAAACTGTTCTAGAACTCAGCAATCCTGCCCCTCAGCTCTGTAGCTTTTGTATTCAACTTTCACATAAGCTGTATATATATATATATATATATAATATATATACAGCATATATATACAGCCTGTTGTCATCTTTCAAAACCATGTGTAACTCTTGACTAGTTATCTATCGCCTGTAAGACATTTATTCATATATTAAGCTGCCTATTCTATTACTTAGATTTCTGTGTACTGATGTTTTTCTTTTCAAACATTTAATTAAACAATACTGTAATAGCTTTTGAAAACATTTAATAATAAAGAAGTGCATTAGCTTTGGAAAAAGTGTCAGAGTTTGGTATTGTCACACATTATCTTTACCTAATTTCTAATTCATGTGATCGGAAAAGCATCTATGTAAAGCGGTGTTGAAAAGTGCTGATCGTGTGTATTCATAAACATGTTGCCATTGATGAATACCTCGTTTTCTTACGTGTGACTAGTCACTGTAGTGATTGATGTTTAATGGTAACGTGAATATGAGCACATGTTAGGAGTGAGAGCTTGGTTCATGGTATAGTTTACCCAGGCTAAAGACTGCTCCAATAGTATCCTCCACTTGTCTTTATCTGTGTGTAATGGTGAAACAGTATTTTGGGTCGGGGCGTAAATGGAGAGGGGGGGGGGCATATGGGATACCCCCCCCACACACACACACACACTTTTCAGAAGACACTATTTGACCCCTGTTAAGGATTTCTGCCTGTCCTAACTGTGTCCCCACTCCTTTGAAAAAAAATATAAAATTTTGGGACTACAAATATATAATAATGAATGTATGAATAATTGCACATGCGTTTAGTAATCATTCTAAATGCATAAGCAGACGTGTGGAACATCAAAAGCCTGTTAAAGGAAACGCTGGGAGAGGAAGCCTGGTGCGCCAGTGAATGAGAGCACAGCTCAGCAGACACCACATCCTGTTTCCATAGCGTCAACACCATCCAACCAACCGCCAGCAACGGGGGTCTCCAGTAACACTGTCTAAGACGTCAGACTGTAATGTAGGACATATCTCTCCCTCTCTCTACAGATTTTAATCTACTCCTATAATATCAACACACTGTCTCTGTTGGTTTATAAAGGTGTAAAAGGTCTTAGTATGACCTAGTACCTCGTCGTATTGACCCCATGATAAAAATGCAAGTGGGAGACTGGACTCTAGTAAGTAAAGGAGAGGGTTATTTGTAGACCACAGTGTGAGTGAGAGCTGCTGCAGGATGCAGAGAGAAAGGCATCTTAAGTGAGAGGTAAAAAAAAAACACACAGCACTCAACACTTCTGATATTTAACAACACCCCCCACCTCCCCCCACCCCCCACCCCCCTCCAGTAGTTCCTGTACTATTGAGGAACAACGGCATGCTTTCTCTGAAAGGAATTGGCCCTATTATAATGTAAATCTAGTGCAGATTGTTTATCTGCATTGTCTGGTGTATCTCACCCATAATTCAAGTGGAAGAGGATACGTCCCCTTGAGGCTAACTTCCCACTGGAGTTAGAAACTTTCACTTATACTTTAGTTTTGCTAGTTACTCTACATTCTTAACCAGTATTTAAAGGACTAAACTATCAGATATTATTAGCTTTATGCTTAATGAAGCAGATAAAAGTGTTTCTATCAAACATAAGCCACCAAAACAGCCATCTTGAATGTGAAACAATTCAGTAAAACGTGGGTGTGACGATCAACACAGGCTACTCCAGGCTTTAGAACCACCACAAAATGTAGGTTTTTACGTGTAGGCCATAAGGAATGTTATAAGGTACATCAAAATCTTCCTTTACAAAACTCTTCCCTGTTTTCTTTGAAACATGATCTGCCCACGCTACAATGTATTGTCCCTTTGTCCCAAGCCTGAAGCAGACCTTAAAACTAGTAGAGCTGGCCGCACTGCATAGTCATCCCACACAAAAACACAACATCCTCATGACCAGCTTATCACATAACCGGGCCCTCGTTTACTAACCTAATCTAACATTAGTTGTCGCGTGTATTTGTGTGTGTGAGATCACAGATGATACACAGAAAGACAGACAGAATCAGATAATGTTTCTGGTTGTCCATTGTGATGTCACAGGGATCATCTGTTGAGTCACCACCACCAATGGGCAGGGCCAGGGTGGGAGGGGAGTTCTTATTGACCAGTTGCTCCATGGAAAAATCTACCTGTTTAAATGCTGGACCTCTGCTGCCCCCATGTGGTCACTCTGGGGATAGTCAAATCAATTACTACAGACGAAAAGACGGGGCCACATTATAGCAAAATACATTTTTCCAAATGATCTCCATTGAAATGATCTGTGCTTCCCATCCTCATAAATAATCTTATATTTGTTATACTTTTTTTATGACATTTCCTCCTCCCAGAACATGGTTGCATCCTGAATAGATCCCACCTGTTGTTCTCCAGACACTGACTAGACAGAAGAACTGTAACTGACTCCACCTTTCCACCATGCTGTCTGTCTTCTATTAAAGTAACATTGGATAGTTCAATTCTAAATGAAAGAATACTTTTAATTTCAAAGGGACTCCTTTTCAAACAATCGGAATGATCAAATCATCACTATTATCACTATTACAAAGATGCCGTTGAATAGAGTGACACAAACATTGTTGTGAGCTAATGGTTAATCTCATTGTTATAAAAAGTAGAATACAGCACTGCAGGTGAACTCATAATGCCTTGGGTGTAGTTTTATCTCTGCTCTTAGTAGGTAAATTCAAAGCAGTTGAGCTGTTTCACTTACTGTATTTAGCCTCCACTGGACCAGAGGAAGAAACCATGCTACACTGCTATACTTAAAATAGACTACTGCTATTCTCACAGGCTCAAACACTAACTCCAGCCTTATTTTCACCTTTGAAAAACGTTCTCATTGGTGATTACTTGAGTTATCAGAGAAGCTAGATTGCGTAAACAGTGGCACTAGGTGCTTCTGGTTTCACTGGGTAGCTAGGTCCCAGCATAGAGAACAAACCTTTCAGAGACTCTCTGTAAGAAGAAATGTCACCATGCACTTATGTTTCTTCTTTGTCTGCTTTTCCATGTTAATAACAACCCTTTCAAAATAAATACTGTATCTAACAGCAGGGGGCAGCACGGTGGCTCAGTGGGTAGCACTGTTGCCTCACAGCAAGAAACCCTGGGTTCAATCCCCACCTGGCCCAACGGGCTTTCTGTGTGGAGTTTGCGTGTTCTCCCCGTGTTTGCGTGGGTTTCCTCCGGGTACTCCGGTTTCCTCCCACAGTCCAAAAACATGCAGGTTAATTGGTGACTCTAAATTGTCCGTAG
>JAVQIZ010017671.1:0-34799 GCA_036023535.2 Galaxias brevipinnis | reverse complement strand
ACGAACAACCAGTCCATCCATCCGCTATACCGCTTATCCTATGCAGGGTCGCGGAGGGGGGCTAGAGCCATCCGACACAGGGCGAGAGGCGGGGTACACCCTGGACAGGTCGCCAGTCTGTCACAGGGCCAACATATAGGGACAGACAACAACTCACACTCACATCCACATTCACACCTACGGACAATTTAGAGTCACCAAGTAACCTGCATGTTTTTGGACTGTGGGAGGAAACCGGAGTACCCGGAGGAAACCCACGCAACCACGGGGAGAACACGTAAACTCCACACAGAAAGGCCCTTGGGCCAGGTGGGGATTGAACCCAGGAAAAAAATACTTTTTCTATTCTATTCTAAACATGTTGTTTTTTTCTCGTAAAGAGAGGTAGGTTATTCACAGTTGCCATGGTTTCCACAAGAGTGAGTAGTTCGAGTAACCTTATTGTTTGCTATTCTCAAGGCACCTGATCAGGTGATATTGTGGGATAGCCCACATCTTATCATGACAATTTCCCTATGTCGACACAGTATTTGTGTGAGTGCTCATGATCAACTTGGTATTTGTGTATTCCCAGAGCTGCACCTAAGCTTAAAGGCCGAGGGGCACCATGACACGAAGGGACATTGGAGCAGCGTTGTGGATACTGTGCCTGACCCTGGTTTGGGCTGCCCAGGAGACACGTAAGTCATTGAGCTGAGTGTCCTGATTGGATTAGTCTGAACGCCTAAACTTGCTGATGTGTGAGGTTCCACCAGGAAATTTCAATGCTATGCATGGAGCACCTAAGGCTGTACTAGGGAACTCCCAATCCACACACCCCATGAGAAATATGATGCAAAACTACACAGATGGTGTTTTTGTCTCCCTGACAACCTGGCATAGCACTTACAGTAGCTGCTACTATTGTTACCTACTCGAATGTCTTTTGCTAATCGTAAAACCTACTTTAGCCATTGAATATGTGCATAAATAGTGTGCCTTCCGAATGTTTATTGCCCATGCTGTCTCTACTGAATATCTAATGTGCTGTTTTAATTCACCCACTAGCTTAATTTTTGGTATTTTATTTGATATTGACTTCATCACATTGGAAGGCAGATATTTTTGCTTAAACCAAAAAGAGACAGATTTTTGTGAAATGTATTTTACGAGAACATGACCAATGTACGGATGCAATATTTACGTCTGTGTGTCCAGTGTAAGTAGAGACTTATGGAAATGAATGCTACCAATGCTCACTATGTAGAAGTGAGCAACCAGAACACTCATTACAATTCATTCACTGAACCTATGCACATAATGAGATTTACTCACCTTTTAATTCAAAATATAATATATGTCCCTGTTTATTTCCCAGGTCCCTCTCCTCCAGGAAAACCCAAGCTGACCAGTTGTCGCTCCCCAGAAAAGGAGACCTTCACCTGTTGGTGGGAGGGCAGCTCAGATGGGGGGCTTCCCACCACCTATGCCCTCTTTTACCGCAAGGAAAGGTCAGTTGAGAACCATACATTGTTTTCCTTGCACATTTTCCGATTATTCCAGTTTCATTTATGTTTTACTAATTACACATCAAGTAGATAAATAAATAAATTAATAAATAATCTAATTGCATACAGTGAAACATTGTGTATGTATATACATTTAAGCTAAACACTATTCCTGCCTTCTCTCTTTCTCTTTTTACGCTTTCTCCCAAATGTTTCTATCCATTGTTCTGTAGTTCTGAAACAGTGTATGAGTGTCCAGATTACCGTACAGCTGGAGAAAACTCTTGTTTCTTCAACAAAAACGACACCTCGATCTGGGTGAACTACAACATCACTGTTGTGGCCAGCAACGCCCTGGGCAGCAACTTCTCGGATCCTGTGGATGTAGATGTGGTCTATATTGGTGAGGAGAGGCTTTATGCCCAAGCCTTGTGCTTCCTGCCCTTTTTGTCGTGGTGTCTTTCGACTGGGGATGGGACACCTTTTGGCTGTTAGTTTAGTGTGTAGTTTAGTAATTGTGCTTTGATGGAAACCTTTTGGCTGATGGTTTAGTGTGTAGTTTAGTAGTTTAGTAGTTTAGTTTGCGCTTTGAATCAGTATGAGATGTTACAACCAGAAACCACATAAAGGGCACTGTTTCTTAGACTATGAATAATATAGGGAGTATTCTTATGGTTCAATGTACATTCTTTGGTACTTTCTCATTATAAAAGAAGCAAAGCAAACAGCATACATACAACATCTATTACAAATAATGAAATCATATGTGAAATAAATTGAAAATGTAGTGCCTTTTATGGCTTTATATTCTAAATAAATAAGTAAAACATTTGTGAGGCTCTCGTGCCGTTCTAAATGTCTGGAATCACATACTTTGTCTCTTATATTTTTGTTTCCTTCCCTAATGTGCATATTGTCTGTCTCTCCTGTGTCTTCAGTCAAGCCCCACATGCCAGAGAATGTGACAGTAAGTGTCATAGAAGACAAGGATGGACCTTTTCTCCGAGTGTCTTGGGAGCCGCCCCGCAAAGCCGACACACGCTCTGGCTGGATAACACTCATCTATGAGCTCCGTGTCAAGCTGGAGGGAGAGGAGGAATGGGAGGTGGGCTAGCCTTTACTTGACTTGATCCTACTGTAGGCCATTTTTAAAAGAAATAAAGGTTCACATTTTACAGTTGTCAGTCACATACATTACAGCTACCCTCAATGGAATTAGGTGGCCAATGTGTGGTCGGTTGTCACACGGTAAGGTAGGGAATAAGGGACCAATTTTCAGGACATATAGGATCCAAGATAGTCACATTGATAATTAAAAACTCACAAATTCTCATTGTTATACAAAAAATAAGGCACATGGATGGTTCATTTCTGTTCTCATCCGAGATCAGGATACATTGTTCGTACAGCTGAAAGTATGACCCCAGTGGCTGACAAGCACTGTAAATTGCTATTTCTAAGAATGTACTATTATCTTATCTGTGCAACTCTTACTCCTATCTATGCAACTATTTTACACCCTTCACTGCTCTTCTCTGCTTCAGTTCATTTTACTATTAGCAAGCGTTGCATTACCTGATTTTTAAGCACAGGCTGTGTGACAACCACAGCCAGAAAGTGCTTGGATTAGACAGGATGACAGGATTTCCTATTTCCAGGTCTCGAACCTTTCTTGGAAAGTGGAGTTTTAGGTTTCATCACACGTTTGAGTCTTTATCAATTTCAAAATCAACACTGTGGAGACTCAAACTATACAAGCTTATTTTTTTTGTATAGAGCTATCTCATTTTTTGACTTTATTTGATTAGATTATCTTAATTTTAACAAATACATATAATTTATATCATTTCAAATTTTATATAAATGACTAAAAGATTATTCTGTACAAATTGAAATGTGTGTTCTTCAATCTATATTTTTTTAGTTGCACTCAGTATTTCACTTTCAATGGGATGAGTCTCTTGCAACAGCTGTATTCACATGTTCTATCATAGGACCTTCTTTCTAGCCAATTAGATGTATCCAATTCAGCCACACAATTGTTTTTTATATAATAAGAAATATTTTCATTGAAAATATGTGCATTGAAAAATATGTATATAATTATTGTTATTTTACCAGTAAATAAATAATACTTTTTTATTGTATTTTGCCTATTTGTGATTACCGGGAATTATCCTAAGACACAAAGTGTTGGGATCCTTGATAACAGGGTTATTACCTAAGTAAGTTAAGTAGGTATTGTGTGTGTGTATTAGGCAGTTAGTGACACACACAGACACACACACACAAACACACACACTCAGTGGATCAACCTAATGAGCCTAATTGTTATCTGTTTTTGTCTTTCTCTGCAGAAGCACCATGCTGGGCAACAGAAGATGTTCAACATGTTTAGCCTGCGTTCAGGAGGGACCTACCTGGTGCAAGTGCGCTGCAAACCTGACCATGGATTCTGGAGTGAATGGAGCTCTACCACCCATATTAAAGTCCCTGACTGTAGGTTCTACTGATCAATCCCATTTTATATTTCAGAGTTATCACCTCTAGATGTATTGTTCCAAAGTATATACTTTAAGTAATGTGAGGTTACCCACCACTGATGTAGTGATCTTTTATTTTGATCAGTTATTCCTCGAGAGAGGTCCATGTGGATCCTGTTGGCTACCTTTGCTGCCTTCCTCTTTGTCATCTTCACGTGGATCCTCAATTTGAAAAGCCACAGGTGAGGACAATAACACTGTAGGTGGATTGCTGTGGCGTTGTTTATTTAATTCACAGCTGCTTTAAGAGTGTTGGACTGCTTTACTTTATTCTAAATAGTTTTTGTCAAAGACTTAATTAAATATGGATTAAATGTGTTTTGGGTCGCTCACATGAATAACCTGTAGCAGCTAAGTGATAAAAATATACACTCACTGGCCACTTTATTAGGTACACCTTGCTAGTAGGGTTCGACCCCCTTTTGCCTTCAGAACTGCCTTAATTCTTCGTGGCATAGACTTAACAAGGTGCTGGAAACATTCCTCAGAGATTTTGGTCCATATTGACATGATAGCAGTTGTTGCAGATTTGTCGGCTGCACATCTATGATGCGAATCTCTCGTTCCACCACATCCCACAGGTGCTCTATTGGATTGAACTGTTGATACAAGGCAGGCTTGATCCATGCTTTCATGTTGTTTACGCCAAATTCTGACCCTACCGTCCGAATGTCGCAATAGAAATCGAGACTCATCAGACCAGGCCACATTTTTCCAATCTTCTATTGTGCAATTTTGGTGAGCCTGTGCGAATTGTAGCCTCAGTTTCCTGTTCTTAGCTGTCAGGAGTGGCACCCGGTGTGGTCTTCTGCTGCTGTAGCCCATCTGCTTCAAGGTTTGACGTGTTGTGCATTCAGAGATGGTCTTCTGCATACCTGGGTTGTAAAGAGTGGTTATTTGAGTTACTGTTGCCATTCTTTCATCTTGAACCAGTCTGGCCAATCTCCTCTGACCTCTGGCATCAACAAGGAATTTTCGCCCAGAGAACTGCCGCTCACTGGATATTTTCTCTTGTTCGGACCGTTTTCTGTAAACCCTAGAGATGGTTGTGCGTGAAAATCCCAGTAGATCAGCAGTTTCTGAAATACTCAGACCAGCCCGTCTGGCACCAACAATCATGCCACGTTCAAAGTCACTTAAATCACCTTTCATCCCCATTCTGATGCTCTGTTTGAACTTCACCAGGTCATCTTGACCATGTCTACATGCATAAATGCATTGAGTTGCTGCCATGTGATTGGCTGATTAGATATTTGCGTTAAGCAGTTGAACAGGTGTACCTAATAAAGCGGCCAGTGAGTGTATATATATATATATATATATATATATATACGTATATGTATGTATGTGTGTACGTATATACACATACAAACTCAGTTAATACAAAATTGGGTGCCTTATACAGTATGTAGACTAAATTTTGTCGCTTTTGTTTTGTCTCTAGAGTAAAGCGTTGCCTCCTGCCACCTGTCCCTGGCCCAAAGATAAAAGGATTTGATAAACATCTTCTTAAGGTAAGATGGCATAGCTGTACAGATGACATATACTTTTGTGATCATGAGTTGTTTACTACTGTTATTACTGTAGACGCATACATATTTTGTATATGTTTACTATCGGGTAGGCAAATATGTCAAAAATAATAACATCATAATCACTTGAATATGTCTGTATTTTTTTACATATTTTTTTCTTCATCTTCTGTGATTTAAGAAGGGAAGGTCTGATGAGGTATTCAACGCGCTGGTGATGCCTGGGTTCCCCCCAACCTTTGAGTCGAGCTACGAGGACTTAATGGTGGAGTACCTAGAGGTCTACACCCCTGAGGAGCAGGAGCTGATGTTGGAAGGCGGCAAAGACCTCAAGGAAGGCTGTCTAAAGCCCAAGAGCTCCCCATCTGATAGTGACTCTGGTCGGGGTAGCTGCGACAGCCACACCTTGCTGATGGAGAAGTGTGGACAGGAAGCCAAGGAGGAGGAGGAGGAGAAGGAGGTACTGGGAGATAAGGGAACCAGTAGCAGAGATAGAAAGCCTGACCAGAGTGATCGGGAGGTGAGCAGCCCTGACTCATCTGATGGGAGGGTGAAGACCTGGCCCTCTGTGTTCTCTCCTCTGTCCCTGTACAGCTCGAGACCCTCGGAGCAGGGTTCTCTAGAGAGGGCGAAGCAGCTTTGCCTGTCTGACAGCCTTTTCCCGTCCTCAGCCTCCTGCTCTTTTGCACCATGTGTGGTTGAGGACAGCAATAGCAGTGCGGGGGAGCTCGAACTTGGTGGACTCGGGGAGTGCTACCTGGAAAAGAAACAGGCCCAGCATCATGCCCAGTTCCTGCCTCACTGGCACCTCCAGGCTCACAAGGAGTTCTACATCCCTGGCAAGGAGCACAAGAGGGCGGCTCCTGTACTGCAGCCCAACCCCTCCAGGTCAATGGAATATGTGGAGGTCCAGAGGATCAACCAAGAAAATATGGTGGTCCTTCAGCCCCTCTCCTTTGCCTCTGCCCAGGTTCCAGAGCAGATACAAGGGGAGAACTACAGCAAGGTGAAGGCGATCACAGATGACAATGGGCTATTACTCAAGGGAGAAGTGACTGGGGGGGAGGCTGAGCGATACAGGTGCCCCTGTGATGACAGGGAGAGAGGAGAGGGGTTGACAGAGAGCTGCTACACTGCCAACAGCACAGCTTTCCCACAGATGCAGGGGAAGACAGTCACATATGTGCCCTGTGCCACCATAACAATGCAGGGTGCCACTTCCCTGGCACCGGGTGGCTACGTTGAAACAGTCACTATGATGCCCACTTGTTAGGCCTTTGGATACTAACTGGTTGATTTGACATTATATACGTGGAATAAGGTTGTACCGAAACAAACTCTACATAAAAATCTGTTTCCCAGAAACCTACACCTTCAGTCAAAGAGGAGAGAGTTTCAAGTTTCAAAGTTACTGTAAATGTACTGTGTTCATCAGACTACCTTCTGTCCAACAGGTCATTTTAACTCCACAACTTCTCAGTAATTTGTAATGTTTATGATTAAGCTAATCATTACTATTATTATTTGTATTATTATTATTATTATTATTATTATTATTATTATTATTATGAATAACTGTGATTATGATATTTTGTGGCAATTGTATACTCTGCTAGTCTGCATCTGCAACCTATTTTGTCTCCTTTCATCTTTGAATAACTTATGTTTTCTGCACAGGCCTTAAGCAAGTGTGTGTGGAATTTTGGAGTTTAATTTAGCAGACATTAAGACGTCAAATGAATAACAGAGAATATGATTATAAACATTATGATTTTGTACATTGCATGATACAATACAACACAAGCACTACAGAGGAGTCCTCCTTTTTTTCACAGTCTATTTTGATCTATGTATATAGATTCATTGACTATTAATTTGATTTATTTAAGTTGTGTTTATGCTGCCTAATAAATATTTATCAACCTTGGTTTGGTTGATCTCTAACAATGGTATTATATTCGAATTCATGTATAATAATTTACTTCATTATAAATGATAACATCATCGAAACTCATTAACAATGAACTGATTTTTGTTGTGACTGAATTTCCTATTAATCTTTGGCCAAATTGATCATAATGGCATTATCAAAGTTGTTATTTATTCTTAGCTGATTAAGCCTATTAAATTGTCCAGTATTATGCTTGGTATAAAATGGTACCAAAGACCTCTTGCTCGTTTCGTACAAGGAGGATAACTTTAAGGGGGAGTCCAGTAGGTCAGAACGATTACTTGCATTCCATTGGCTGCGCCCGTTCTCCACCCTTCGCGATGACTTGTCAAAATTAAGCAGCACAAAAAAGTTAACAGTCGTCTCGAGTAACGTAGAAAGATATTTGTTGACAATCGCGAGAATGTTTAAGATTTTATTTCGTTTAAATCGCCCATGGTTGGGCATCGTTGCGAATCCGTGCAATGCATTGGCTGGCGTTGCCAAATTCCACAGGCCCATGGGTAAGTCTCTTGGTGAAACCGCGGGGAGCACTGTTCTATGAAGAGACCCATCTGCCAATTGCTTTGCCTAACACTTGGCCACAGATGTGTATTTTTTTACGGCAGTCTACTTAGTTCATATGTGTGGAACTTTAATCGGAATACCTTCACTGTGACACACCTTGTTATTGATAGTGCTTGCGAAACACTTATACGAATGAATGTATAAAAGCTTTTTAAGAGCAGAGTTTACCACCGAAGTACATAGCCTACATAGTTCTGACATGTCATAGCAACCCGATTTTATATCTACAGCGTGGACAATATATGATCCAAACAGTCGTTACAATAAAGTAATGTGTGGGTTTATTCAATGCAGTACAGATACTTGTTTAATTTTGTTCGCGTGCACTTTTAGTCTTTTCTCTGCTAGTCTCGCAATTTGTCTTCATAGATTTCATCTGCTTACAGTAGACCTACATTTGTCTTTTCTCAGTAGCTCTCAAAGTTAATTGAGTAGTTATATAACCAACACAAATATATTTTTTAAAATTAGTTGATAATGTAGCGAAATAATGACCCCAGCAGTAGGATCAAATGTGCTATGTTATACTAATCTTCCCTCCATGTAACAAACAGCAACAGAACAAACTCCCATTTCTTATTTTTCCATAGTAATTTGCTCTCTAAACTCACCCGTCCAATCTAGCGGGCACCACAGTAATATGACACAATTCAGGGGGATTCAGAACAAGTATTAAGCCTCAAAGTCACATGTAAATAAACTGTAAAACGTTTTTGGCAGGATAACCTGTCATGACATGGATTGTACCTAAGCTTAACTGTTAAAGATAGAAAGGTCTTGGTATCTAATCTTCACAGGCAGTACCTGTGCCCTGACCTAATCTTAATCTGAATCATTGACAGGTGGGTTATGTCAAAGGTCAGTCTTTAAGTACCCTCTGCCAGACCTTCCGGAGATGCCTCCCTGTGATTTTAAACCAGAAGAGTACAAAGTAGGCATTGTTACAATACATAACATACTTTGCTATTTGTTTGGTGTGTATTTGAGTGTTGACATGTGGTACCTTGGAAAAGTATCTGACATGCAGTGAATTATTTGGAAACTATTTTTATTATGTAGAATTATTTACATTACAAAGGCTTTCCAGCCTTCAGTAATTTCCTGTTCTACTCCTCATGCAGAATATGTCTAGGGAGCGTATGATGGAGATTCGCCAGCTAAACTGCCACCCAATGACCATGAAAGTGACCTTCTACAAAAAGCCTATGTTCCTCCACCAGGGCTACATGCAGTGGCTTTGGGATGTGGACGGCAGGCGCTACCTCGACTTGTTTGCCGGGGTGGCTACTGTCAGTGTGGGTCACTGCCACCCGTAAGCTTCTTTGCCGTGTCTGATTATAAGATGCAACAACAGACTAAAAACAGCAGTAAAAAAAAATAAAAATAAGAAAGTCAATATATAAGTTGATTCCACACCTGTGTCATAACGGAGCTTGGTGCTGCAAGTGGTATACTGTATATTAGAACATTAACACCAGGGAATGAGCACAAATGTACACTTTTCATGCTTTTTGGACAATGTATAGAGTTGAACATGCAATTATCTATTGTGACATATATCAAGCTTTTATTTAATTTTTTTTGCATTTTTTACCTTAAACCATTAATTTCCACGTTGTCTTTCTCCATCAGCAAAGTTACTGCAGCTGCAGAAAAACAGCTGCGGAAACTCTGGCACACAACAAATATCTACATCTACCCTTCTTTGCATGAGTACTGTGAGAAACTAGCTGCCCATTTACCTGACCCCCTTAAGGTATTGTAGTATGTGGCCAACTCTGGCTTTTGGTAGTTATGTCACAGCCAATGATACCTTGTTTTTCTTTTTCTCAATAATCTTGCTCAAATTAGTCCAGCTCAAATTAAAGTAAGTGAAACAAAATGTTCCATGTGCCTAGCTATCTTGTCTTGTATATATGTCACTGTCTTTCGGTCTGCTTGTTTTTTCTATGACTATATGCTTGTCTGTAAACTGTATCTGTCCATACATTTGTACTCCCAACAGATTGTCTACTTGACCAATAGTGGCTCTGAAGCCAATGATCTTGCCATGCTGATGGCTAGATTACACACTGGCAACTTTGACATCATCACTCTCAGGTAAGGCGATCATTAACAACACTTCCTTGAAGGTGTACATTTCCTCACAGATCCAAGACCGGTATGTACTGGAGCAAACTGGTCACAGCATGGTGGCGAGGATTTTTAACCAAATCTTAATCTATATCCAATCTGAGCTACTGCCACATATTTACTACATTGTAAATCTACAGTAAAGGCAAATGGGTTTACAGGTCTGTATATTGTGATTTTCTATATAAATTTACAAATGCATAAATGTATCATTTTCTCTGACCTTGCAATCAGTACCTTCAGAAACAACCAGTGAGAGCTACATTTGTGACAGTGTTTTTTTTCTGTGTCATGCCATTTACGAAACCTTTTGTAATCTTTGCCAACAAGTGTGTTGAACACAAAGAGCAAGTGTTAAAGGATCAGTAGTTCAAATCCAAGGTCAGCTTACCAAAAACGTACCAGTTAGCATAAGCATGTCTGTATGCATAATAAAAAGATTTAGTTGTGTAAACAATTACACATTCTGTCATTATTAGAACCCCTTAGGCATTTGGACAGGAAACCTCTGTGTGGTTTATATTGATTCTAGATAATCACATCTGTACAGCCCCATCTAGGGGAAGGGAATTATCTCCCTTAAAACTGCTATAACTACGGATGGTGTTCCTTTTCTCAGAGGGTCCTACCATGGTGGGAGTCCACAGACCATGGGACTTACCTCCAATGCTGCATACAAATACCCTATCGCTTCAGGCCTAGGCTGTCATAACGTAAGTGCTAGCACATGTACTATGTAATAAAGATTATTTCTATTCTGAGTTTATTTCCTTAAGAAAAATCGGAATGTATTACATTTAGAAAAATCGTATTAATAAGGAATGCCAATTGGGTAATTAATTGTTTTGTACCTGTGCTTTTGTATTGAATGCAAGCAAAATATCTATTCAATAGCTGGCTGTCATGGCAACATAAGTCTCAGGCCTGGATTGATAAAACTGGATTCTCCTCTCTTTACAGACAATGTGTCCTGATGTGTACAGGGGACCTTGGGGAGGCAGTCACTGCAGGGACTCTCCGGTACAGACTGACAGACAATGTGGCTGTTCCGAAGGTAAACTTTCTCTCTCTCTCACACACACACACACACACACACACACACACACACAAAATGATGTCCACACTCTTGACTTAACAAAAGTGCATGTGTTAGTGTGTGCAAAGGCATTCAAACCTAAACATGAAAAAACACTGATAAACAGTCATGGACATACTCTTGCATACACATTCACAAACACCTCTTGGTCATTCTGACTTCTCTCAGGGCCTGAGTGTTATGGGGCTAGTTCAGCTGTGAGATTCATACAGCACATTAACCTTCGGATAAGGCTCAGCTGCTTAGAGAAAGGAGTCATGACCTGTCCTCTCCTGCCTCATATGATAGCAGCCAGTGTGGCATGGCTTTCTCCGATCCAGTCTTGAAGAGAACAGACCGTTTTCTGTGAGAGGCACTTGGGATAGTTTTTTTTTAGTAATACTGCTGCGTCTTAAATCTATCCTTTTACTAATTGTCAAAAGCAATAAGAAAATGTTGATAGTCCATCATCATACATTTTTTGTGTGTTTGGTATTTTGAGTATGAGAGCAGCTTATTCCTGAGCAGGGATGTATTTTATGGAATCAGATAGCCATTGGATAAAGCTATACAGAAAAATCACAGTTCTTTGTCTATCTCAAGTGTGAATGTTTAAGTGGTTGACAGGTGGTCATCTTTGCATAGTTAATTTAAATGCCAGGCAACAGTCTAAAGTCCTCCGGTTTAATCAAACATTTACCATTTCTGGGGAAATGCAATATAGTGCACCTTTATTCCTTTTGCAACAATAAGTAATTTAGTAACCAAGTTCTGCCTATAAAAGGCTTAAAGCTGAACTCCATGTGACTTGTTTTTATGATGCCTGGACCAAGAAACTATATTTAAAGCTTTAATAAAAACCTACATATACTGAAAATATTTCTTAAAAAATAGACTTAATTAAATTAATGATTTAATGTAATTTAATTTAATTAATGGATTAATTAAACTTAATGAGAAGTTTTATTTTGTTTTTTAATGACCACACAGGCTATTGTCAGGCAAATGACAAATATATTGAGCAGCTAAAAGAGACATTTGCAACCAGTGTTCCCAGTCGAATTGCTGCTTTCTTTGGAGAGCCCATCCAGGTTTGAGTAGTCCAGCACTCTCTACTGTCGCTTTCTTCTGTGCTTACCACGTTGCCCACAGGCATACAACATTATTTATATTTACCCTGCAAGACTAAGATTTGAATTTGATGTGAATCAATGATTGTGTTTCACTTTCTATAACAGGGAGTGGGAGGAGCTGTACAATACCCCAGAAACTATCTTAAGGACACCTACCAGCTCGTGAGAGAGAGAGGTGGAATCTGCATTGCTGATGAGGTGGTGTATTGTACCCTTGTTCAGACTTTGTACTATGAAAGTTACACAGTTATGCACACATTTAATAGATCTTAAAAGGTTGAAACCAGTGGAACATCCAATGGTTAAATCATTTGCAACAAATCATTACACAAAAAACTGATTCAAAATTTTTTTGGGCCTTTTGTTGTTTGTAAGCAAGAATCTCCCCCAAAACAGTGCAAATATTTGTATTTTCATTGAACATTGCTTGATTTACATCAGTACAAACATTTTTTTTTATAAATAACTCATGTAACCTATATAATTCTTTGGCTGGGGTCCCAAGGTCCAAACTGGGTTTGGACGCACCGGAAGTCACTTCTGGGGATTCCAAGGTCATGATGTGATACCTGACATGGTAACAATGGCAAAAGGAATTGCTAATGGATACCCAATGGGAGCGGTTGTCACAACACCAGGTGAGATATAGGCTCACTGTTATCATCACTTGACGGAAGACTTGTATAAAAGTATTAATGTGCATCGGCCTACGCCTTCCTTAAGGGCCCACGTTAAATGTGTACATAACGTGACGCAGCCTGACCAACAGGATCCATGCCTATTGTTTGTTTGCGGCTGAAAGAGGCAGACGAAGTTTAGAGACTAGCCATCAGCATAACCATTTTAAGCAGACATACATTATCAAGTAAGAACATGATCTTCTGCCATGCTTATTTATTTACAAAGGACAAATAAAAAATCAAGCAATTACAAACCTCTGTCCCCTTTTTCCTGATGAGAAAGCCAGAGGCTGCTGTACAGAATGAGAGAGGTCTCCTTAACCTTTATTTATTTAATGCCATCTTCATTAATACAATAGCCAGATACAAGTTATGGGTAATCCCCATGCGTTGGGGGTTTTCATGTCTTCCTGTTACTCGTATTCCCTCTCAACAGTATCTGTCTGCTTGGAATTAAGCACACTCTACTATTGGTTTACAGAGTAACTAAGCTTGGAAAAAACAAGAAACCTAATATGCAACACTGCACGATCTGTCTCGGATATAATTGGATCCAGCCTCATGTCTATTTTGTAAAAAACAACAGCACCACCACCAATAATAATAATAATAAAAATTATAATAACCTTTATTGACATAGCTTTAATATTACTATTTAAAAAGTATAAGCAACTGTGAAATTGTACAATACAAACAATGATGTATGATAAATAATACAAATGTAAACGTACAAATACATATTAACAAATATAATATATAAAATATAATATATAATAAAGAATAGAATGCTTGTTTATAGATTTACAAGAGATATCAAATAATATTGGAAGTCTGCACTATTAGTCTGTAAGACTATAAGTCAATATACTACAAGACTTCAGGCCCGGTTTCCTGCACAGGGATTAAGCCAAATCCTAGACTATAAAACATTTTCAATGGAGAATCTCCATTGACTGTGAGATTTAGTCTAGTCTATAGTCATAAGTCACACAGACTTAGTCTCGCGAGGCCAGACCTATCTCCACACTTCGTTGCACTGTGCCAGCGCTGGAGAAAGCTTACACAATTAGATGCTGTACAACTGTTTCTAGTGACAGAGTATTTTGAAGCATTTAATTAAAACAAATAAGGTCACACCACTGCTTGTATTTACAGCCAATCAATGAAAAATAATTGTTAAAATACTTATTAGGATAATAATAATTTTAATATTTCAAAAGCCAAACAGCACACCGACTTAACCATGGTGTAGCAGTACACTTTTCTTTGTTCTGTTGAAAGCTTTGCTTATATATATATATATATATATATATATATAATCAAATTCATACAAAATATAATTTGAGCCGTGTTGACAAGACTCCAATAGAGCCGCTGATTAACACACAACCAAGGCACTACTAGTCAAGTTCTCTTCATTTTTTTTTTAAATCTTGATTGAAGGGAGGATTAGGAAACAGGAAGTGTGCAGACTCCAGTAATTGCAATTCTGGGAGTGTGTTGGATTTGCAGCAAGACTCTTCAGGGATCAGTGGTGAGGACTAGCCAGTGCAACTCTAGAGGCTTTGTTGTCAGCAATCCCTTGAGTGTGATTGCGCTGACAATCTTAGAAAAACACAGTTTAAGATCTCAGTGGCTGACCTTCCGGGATTATGTTTGAGCGCAGCATTATTGATTGATTAATACATATGTATTTTATCCTATTCTATAAATCTTATTCGGTGGATTTGATCCACAAAATGATCTATGCTGTAAGGTCACGGATGCATGCAAAGAGTAAGTCAAGGACAACAACACAATTGAGTAGTTCAGTCAGACACACTTATCCGTCTTAAAAGGTTTTAATAAATGTAAATACAATTTAGTTCGGCATGGTTAGATCGGCTATGTATTTTTAAGCTCCCCTCCGTAACATATCCGGGGCAACACTCCAGAGGCAGAGAGCAAACATGCATCAATCCCCTTCTCGAACAGATTAGCTGACCTAAAGGGTGGAGATGGGAGCAATTTTCTTCACCTCATCACACGAATGTGATGAAATAGAACCTAACTGTAATGTCAGGTCATTTCAATAGACACCCTCATTGACATGGACAGCTTGATTGGTGAAAGGGTGTGTATGTGATTGTTGTGTGTATGCCTATGCAGTTTGACATCTTACTCATCAACAGTGCACACAGACTTTTAGTTATCTGCCTGAACTGAAGATTGCTTTAAGGGCAGGACACATTGATTGTTGGAGGAACATTTCTTTCATGATTCATTTTGTGTGTATTTCTTTGTGTTCCAGAGATTGCAAGTTCCTTTGCCAGGGGAGTTCATTTTAACACATTTGGAGGAAACCCTGTAGCTTGTGCAATTGCCTCATCAGTTTTGGATGTATGTGTTCCTTTTCCTCATCTGCACAGTTAATTTTAATTGAACTATAATTCTCTTTTTTTATTGTGTTTATACTCTAGAACATGCAATTGTATTTTTAGAGATCAGAACTACCAAGCGTTTCACGTTCAGTCATTATTGTGAAATTATTCTATTATCACAACGTGGACAGGACTTATTTCTGACAATTTGCATCTTATCAGACCATTAAAGAGGACGGCACGCAGAAAAACAGTCATGATGTTGGAACCTATCTGCTGATGGAGCTGGCCAAACTCAGAGACAAGTATGAGATTGTGGGTGATGTCCGCGGCAAAGGCCTCCAGATTGGTGTGGAGATGGTCACCGACAAGGTGAGGAGTAAGAGGGATGGATGGTTAGCCGTTAGCCCCTTAGTAGGACCATAGACTGTCTGCACCTGGGAACAGTTCTGAAAATATATAATCCCTCTGTTCCATTTTGCTGCTTTTGTATTTTATGTTACTGTATACATGTTGTGATTTTCAACTGGGCATACACTGTCTGTGTATAATTCAGTTTAAAAAACTATTCTGTCAGTACTTTGCTACCTAGTTTAAACTGTTTTAGGATATACTGATACAGCTTATAACAACTGTGTCATGACAAAGTGGGTAGTAGACACCATAGTGCTTAACTTTAGCTGCAGCATAGCACTGAACTGAATTTATGTACTGACCATATTAAGCTTTAGAAAATGTAAATAAAATGTCACCATTTTTTTTCTCTGTCCCATCCTCAGGATAGTCGAAAGCCCCTGCCTACCGAGGCTATGGCTTCCATTTTTGAAGACACCAAAGACATGGGAGTCCTCATAGGGAAGGGAGGAACGTATGGACAGGTAGGTTACCATATTCAAAACCAAACCGCAACAGCTTGCTAGCATAATATTTCAGAGAAATGGTATTGCCAATGTACAGTTGTCATTCAAGTAAATAGTGGAGGATAATTTCCTAGGCCCCCCACTCCACCCCCCAATTGTATTTTGTTTCCCTTTGGATCCTTCATCTCTAAAGACTATACTATCTCAATACTTTATAAAACATGTCATGCTATAAACCCTTCCGTAAGTACACTTCAAGTTGTAGTTTTACAAAATGTCCCTCTCGCTATGCATTCGTCTCTCACTCCATATCCTTTACTCCACTACCCCTTTTACGCTCTCCTTATTCTGTCAAGATATTCCGGATAAAGCCTCCTATGTGCATCACCATGGAGGACGCAGATTTCTTCCTAGCAATATTCGACCGGTCTATTCAGAACTATATGAACAGCAGATAAGGAAGCCTTCATTGATCTGCCTTCACTCAGTGTAAATCAATGTGATTATTTTTTGCCAGACTAGGCCAGTTTCCGAAATTTTTTAAACACTAGAACTTGGGGATAGCAATGCTGGCTATATGTACTCAGTTGTAAATTTTTTGTTTTGAAGGCAAAGAGTCAGTAACACATATACAATTATAATTGTTACACTAGTTTTGGGAATAATCAGTCAATACTATTCCATATATCTTCTCTACATATCCACAGGTGAAGAGTAGACATGATAAGATCTCAAAGGACTGTAATTGAAGGCATAACATCCTCACAGGGCAACTAAAAGCATAGTCAACCCTTACGTAGGATGATTTTCAGGGGAATGTAACACAAATGCACTTAGGTGACCCTCAAGGCAACTTGAAATATTTGAACTTTTTATTTTGAACAACTGAAGATAAATAATATTATATTGCAAAATATATTTAATAATGAATTAAAGAAAATAATTGATGACCTACTGTAAGATACCTGTTAAAAGGTTTTGCCAGTGTATGAGGGGAAACAGATTGTAAACTAAAATGTGCCACTGTTTAAAATTTGCACTAGGCCTAGATAATTTACTATTAAAGACTTGTTTTATGTGTATAGTATATCTAATGTAGTTGCCGAGCGTTGTGCTATGTTTCATGTTAAAATGTTCTAGAATATACATTAAAATGGCTTCTCCTGGAGATTTGCAGTACATGCTTGTTGGTCACTGTGACTATGGTATGCTTATAGGGGAGAAAAAAGATCTAAGTACTGTTTTCAATTTTACTTTGGTAAGAAGTGTTTTTTTAATCTTTCTCACTATAAACTTCCAGCAACAGGAAATACACAGATTTTCTTTATACATAACTACCACCCCCTGGTGGTATAATGTCATACATAAAGCATTTCTGATAGGTGAGGAATATTCAGCCTGTACAAACACTACAAATAGCTCTCTCAGAATTAAGTTCAATTGTTTTATCCTCATATGGCTCATTCTACATGCCCAATACAGTACTTTCCTCACAGTACATTTGATTTCACATGCTTGGGTCAGGTATAGGGCCTATTCTTGGACATGGCCTTATAACCCAACACACTTTATTATGACACAACAATGACTGGAGAAAATATTTGTAAAAACAAACAGTTGGGTTAATACACTTTCTTTACCTATGGGACCACCGTAGTATTAAGGTTTTATTTTCTCAAAAAGGAAAAAAAAGTCTTCAACAAATAGTTTTTTTTCCTGGAAGAAACAGCTGTAAAATGAAATGGCAATGCTGCCTTACTGATGCAGTAATACAGGAGGCTGAATGTGTGGGGGTTATACATTCCGCACAGCAACACCATTTTCACTCTGATGGTTCTCTTGCTGTCTAGCTCCAATCAAAAATCATTGAAACAGACTCCGTCTCAGACAGACCACTATCTAAAACCCCAGATGTCCTTTTTAAATAAATCGTCTTTCTCCTCTCTGGTAAACGGCCTTATGTGAACAAAGTTAGTCGTATGTGTTTAAAAGAAACCATTTAATGTCAGACTGATTTAGTATTTCTTGTCGTCCCAGTTCGGGCAAGAAGGAGGGGTTATCTGTTTTTTTTCTTATCCTTCTTGCTCTTGGCTGTGCCACTGGAGGAAAGAGCCAGCGCATGGCCGCTAGTCTTCAGATGGTCAAAAAGCTTGTTCCTGGTGGGGAACTCGTGGTGGCATGTCACACATTGGAGGTTCAACTCCTTCTGTGGGATTGAGAAGCGAGATCCAAATAACTGTTAATGGGTTGGAAAAGACACAGCGACCCACACAAATGAGATTTCAAAATGCACAAATGACTTGTCCATAAAAGGATAGATGATATTTTAAATAGAATTTGTATGGTTTGCTCTGCAGTTAACACTACCTCGGGGGCCTCTTCACTTCCCGTCTGAGGTTTTATGACTTTCTTTTCTTTTCCTCCTCCCTTCTTCCCCTTTGACTTGGCAGAACTGCATAGACAAAAGAGGGAGGGCGGTTGTCATGTCAACGGAAAGTTGACAGTTCAACACCACACAAATAAAATTACGCAAACAATTGTGAGGCGTACAGGTCCACCCTATAGAGGATTGCAATCGTTTAAAGACAACAGCATTTACTTCTGGTGCAAGCTGGCTGGGGGCGCTCACCTCTTTGTCTCTATGGGCAAGCCGTTGCTCTGCTCCTCAGGCTCCGTGGGGTCCTCTGGAGCAGGTAGGCCATCCTCACCACTGCCTACATGCGTTGGCGGAGGGCTGTCAGTATCCTTCTGGAAGTCTGGAGGAGCAGGTGTGGATTCCGGAGCTGCTGCTTCCTGTTCAGTGGGGTTCTGGGTAAGGAGATTTGGGAGAAGAGGGGAATATGAGAAAAGCATACTTTCAAATAGGAACAGGATGATGAACATGGTGAACATGAACATGGTATGATAAATCAAGTGGCTCACGTTTACTACTTTCTGCTTTCTCTTTTTCTTCTTCTGCTTTTTGGACAGCCTGGATGATCAAGTAGAGGATTCAAATGAATTATGATCCAACTAGTGTAGATTGCTCTACAAGGTTATGGCCACAATCACATTTTATGGCAGTCCAATATATTATGATCAGCGTCACCGTGTACAAGCTAAACTCAAACTGTGTCTCATACTTCTGCATAGGTTGGTCTTCTTCCACCACTTCCTCATCCTCATCATCGTCCTCCTCATCCTCTTCCTTGTTTTGCTCCTGCTCCCCTGATTGTGTACTGAGCGATTCCTCCTCTTCCTGCAACTGTTGTCGTAGCATCGCCACCATCTCACGGTGCTTTTTGGACTTCTCATGATTCTTCATGCTTTTGAAAGAACAGTTTGATCATTTACCCATTCTTTGTCAGCCACTCGGGATTTCTGAAAACCTTGAATTTGACTAGGAAATATATTATAATAGAGAGAACATTAACGATCTTAACTTTCTGCGAGTACAAACAAACTGGATACAAATATAAACCTTCTTACACATGTAGATAAACCTACTTACATTAAGTATATACACTGATATGTTTTAGTTCATACAATTCACTGTGCCAAAGAGGCTAAATTTAGCACCAGCCAGGAGATTAGACTGTTACAAAGCCAGGTGGACTGTCAAACCGATAGGTAGAACGGAGCCAAACTGCCCTAAACCACTCACGCTTTATCTGATTTGAAGGATTTGTCACATGCAGGGCAGTACAGGTCGTCGTAATAGTCCACCATCAGCTCTTCATCGCCGTCTGGCTCAACTGTACCTAAAATACACACACACACACACACACACACACACACACACGATTAATACCACTCATTTTGAAAGTATGCCCTTGCGTGCGAAACCGCGTCAGATTAAAATGACTCACATATTTGGTAATTAATATAAAGATACAACTGTGCTCATGCACATATGATAAGAGGATTATTATTGCTAACATTAGATGATTGTTGTCAAATGAGCATCCTTAGACACTGAAACAAAGAGACTTTAATTGCACTTACCACCATCTCCACGGTCCAGTGTGTCTATGTCTTGGTCCTCCGCCTCGCTCTCTGAAGCGTCTCCAAACTCCTTTCCATACTGAGCCTCCATCTGCTGCAGTTCCTTCTCCAGCTCAGACATGGCCGCCCAACTCTGCTCTTTGTAGCCCTCCGCAAGCCTTAATGGATAGAATGTGTTATAGAAAAAGACTGTGAAGGAGTGTGTTAGTATATTTTGTCTCCCTTCCTTCTTTCCTCAAAGCCCATCCCATTTCCCTTCCTCCCCCTCTCACTTGGCTTGGTGGAGTTTCTGCTTGCGCCTCTGCTCCTCAACTTTCTTGGCCTTCTCTGCGTTCTGCTCCTCCAAAAGGATCTTGTGGGCCTGTACCCTGCGGTCGCGCTTCCGAACGTAGGCTACTAGCTGGCGCACGAGCTCGTTGCGTTCCTTGCGGGCCTTTTCACGTGTCTTTTTGTTGTCCTTCTCCATGGCCCTCTTTTCCCAGCGGTTGGAGGCTTGCCGTGTGTCATACTCCTCTTTCCAGGCAAAGTTCTTCCTGGTGCAGAAGCTCTGCCAGTACCCGTAGAACAAGTGCACGACCTGAGAAGAGCAATAGAATAGAATGTGGCTGCAGAATCCTGAAGAACTCCATCACATTCCAGAATATGCACTCTACTTTTGCAAAAACAACAAAAAGGATGATGCATGCAAACTACATGCTGTTGCTGTTGATGCTGCCATGGTGCATTGGAAAAAAGAGATGGTTTACCGTATCATAGTCACTCTTAGAGTCTCCAAACTCGGGAAAAGCTTCGTCCTCCTCACTGTCACTTTTGGTGTGCTCCAGCTCCTCCTTCACGATAGACTCAAACACCCCTCGGTACACTGTGTAGAAGCTCTGCAGCACAGAATAACGAGAGGAATAGAGACAAAGGCAGAGAAAAGGTCAACAACAAGGAGAGAAACTAGTTGAATGGGACAACGTGATGGCCAGGTGGGTAGGACTGCTACCTGATGACCAAAATGTCATAACTTCAAATTCCTCCCGGGAACAACACCACTAGAGTGCCCTTGGCTTGATCAAGGCATGTAACCCTAAATTGCTCTAGGGGGACTGCCTGTATAATCTCATTGTATATTGCTTAGGATAAAAGCGTCCGCTAAATTACAAAAGTGAGTGAGTGACAAATCTTTAGGCATAACAAAACTAAATGGTACTGCCCTCTTTTGGTAAAGAATTAAAACTGCAGTTATACAATTACGTAAAGAACACCCTACTCTAACAAGCTAGCATCTGGTATACACTGACAATAATAAAATATTGCAACGTATTTCTTGGATCTTTATAGATTCCTTACAAAACAGACACATATAATAGCCTATTTCCAATGTCTACCTTTTCGTCGTCGCCATAGCCAGAGTAGCATGAAACAGTGAAGTACTGGAGCAAGTCAATGCTGTCATCTGCATACTCTCCATTCACACCTCCCTTCAAGAGAGCTTCTCTGTGGTTGTCATACCTAAGGTAGGACACAATCACATGCTTGTTAGTGGAGCATGACAAAAAATCTAATACATTTAAGGCAATAACAACATCAATGCTATATCAGATGGTAGTAAAACATTTGACAACAATTAATATCAAAATTACATTCATTTCATAAATCTTGAACAGCTAAAAACCATAAGCAGGAACCATAACCTATAAACAGTTAAGAGTATACTTTTGTTCGTTTGCATAATGATGGTTAGAGATTTCTTCACATTCCTGCTGATGGAGTTAAAAAACCTTCCAACTTACCAGGCCCTCTCCTGTGGGTCACTCAGCACATCATAAGCAGCCTGTATCAATTTGAAGTGCTCTGCTGCCTCATCAGCATTTTCCAGGTTTTTATCTGTCCATCAAAAACAGGATTCAGTAATATCACACAAGTAGGTTAAAATTATAGCAACGGCATCTGTGCCACTCCCTTTCTGACAAAGCCAAAGTATTTTTTATGATCATCACTCATCCAACCGGTATTATTTACAAAGCCTTACTAGCTATTTTGCCATAGCTACACTGTAACTTTACCTGGATGCCATTTCAGAGCGAGTTTGCGATAGGCTTTCTTTAGATCCCCGTCATCTGCGTCTCGTTTGACCCCTAATATATCGTAATGACATTTCATTTTAATCTTGAAGAGCGTCACTTGTAATGAAGTAGCTAAATGTACTACGGCACCGCAAGTTGTCTGACAGCTAGGCTAACTGTACAGGACTGGCTTACGCGGTAACAATTTGACCTGGTCTTCGGTTTCCTTAGCTGATCGGAATACACCAAGACAACTAGTGACGTACTGACACATACGTAGGTACCCTGATCAATGTTAATTTTAAAATACCAAGAAAGAAAGAATTAATTCATAGCTGCTCCACTTCACTCGACCATCGTGCACTTGCGTCAAGCAGTTGCCGGTACTAGATACAGACTGTATTACAGTCTGGCGACTAAAAGTGACGTCACACGCCCTGATATCGCCCTCCAATGGATGGTTCGAATAAACACATTTTCAGTCTCGTATCCCAAAAAATATTCGTTATAGCAAATCAAATAACTGATATTAATGTTTGTGTGGTGTGGCTAAAATGTATTCTAGATATGTTGCAATGAGGTATTTTCTATGTCAGAAATATACAGAATAGTTTTGGGGGTGCCTTAATTTATAAAAGAAGACCTTGTGTCTAACTCTGCCCAACATATAGGCACATATACAGGCCAGCTAAATCCAGTTTGCATGTGGATCCCACTGTAAACTTGTATTATTAAAACTTAAGTGGTGTCCTGTTGTGCTAGATTGGCTATGATTAACATGCACACATGCTGGGCCTAAACACATCTCAGCACCAGAGATGATTACACACCGCCTGTGTAACATAGCTCCTGTATCTTTCTCCCTTGTCTTCTGCTGGATCTTGTTATCATATTATATCACATTTGTATCATAATACATCATATTATAGTTAAATAATGAACAATAAATTATTCAATACTTTTTTCATGGAATAAGAATTGGCCCTTATAGTGGAGAATAAAAGCTGATTGTAGTCTACATTGTCAACAACAAAACATAGATACCCCCCACACACACAAACACACACCCCACCTCAACAAGCACACACACACACACACACATACACACACACACACACACCACCACCACCATACACACATAAATAGATACACCCAATGTACTTCAGATTGTGGATTTATATAAACTTTTAAAGGACATATATATTCATGCATATAAGTTCCAAAGTTATATATGATTTAATGAATGTGTTGTTGACAGGGCATATACATATATTAGCTTGCACATACAACTGATTGACATTGGTAAACAGCCATTGTTTGCATCTGATGGGTTTTTTTAAGAGCACCTAGTGACTCTTTAGACTACCTCTGAGAAATAGGCACGTAGGTGACAGAAACATTTCAAGCAATGCACAGGCATACCCTACCCATCAGCATTCTAGTTACTTTTGGGCTCAGCAACTCCCATTCTCATCAGAGCCTCCAATGAAAAACACACAGTCTTTGATCATTTCTGACCATCAAATTCATTAACTAATTTAGTTTAGATGGAAACATATGTTGCTTGGATCCCAGTGTGAATACCCTGTAAATAGAATTATGAGCATACAGTGTAGGATTAAACGGGTGAGCAATGCAAATAGGGAAGGCAGCAGCAAGCTTTTGAGATTCTGCTACACTTTTTTCCACTAACCATTTCTATTGTGGAGTCTGTTCATGGAGTTTAAATGGATTAGTTAGAGCATAGCTTTCACACAGCCGCTGTTTTGGTGGGTGACATCGTAACGCTGCATGACCATTGTTAATACTGTCATCACTTGCTTTCTGAGACACCATGCATTGTGTGTGTTTTTTTCCAATTGGTAGCCATAGTAAAAGGGCACCTGTGTTTGACATGAGTTTAAATTAGGCTATAATATATTCTTTCCTAATAGTAATCTTTTTTGCTTATTTAACTTCAGGGACATATTCAAGGTATTGAGTGCACTGTATATTAATCAATTGCTATTACATGGTAAAGCACCAGCATCTGTTGCCAGGTTGACAAAACCTCAGCATAAAGATAATATGGTTAGGAGAATTGAGGCATTAACGGTTAGTCCTGTGATTAAGATATATTTTTGCAGTTTTGAACAGTTGTATGTTTACAGCAAATTAGATTCGTTGTGAAATCAAAAGCAGTGGTTGAGCATGAAATATACAGTTATAAATTCTAATAAAATGTACAGACTTCTTCAAAAGATAGGGAGGAGTTCTGTTTGTTTACAATAAATTATAGTGCATTAGATTGCATTTGATATTACAGTGATCTACCTAAGTTTAAGCGGTAGGTGACAGAAGCACAAAAAGTTATTATGATCCATAGAGCAACTGGAAATTAGATAAGTATACAGTATTAGCGAAAGCATTAACTTTTTATTCTTTCACTTTCAAATAAACAGGTAGCTCCAAGGTGAGTAAGCCTTTACGCTGAGTGGGTGCAGAAAGACCAATATTTATACAAAGATTTTGATCAAACAACTCTTCAAAAAAGAAGCTTAGGGCTGGCATAAGAGGGCTTTATCCAATTACTCTCTTTCCACTGTAGCAAAATGATCTTCTCTGGAGGTCTGCTTATTTTATGATTTAACATACACACAAGCTTGCAAAGATAGCTAATGGAAAATGAAAAGGTTTCCATGGAGCAAAAAAACATACACAAAATTAAAGCACCCTGTTTCTTGACTCTAGATTTGATTTAAATTCCTCGAAGATGATAAGTGTTTACATATGTCCAGCAAAAGACACTTGTGAATGTGAAGAAGTAAAAAATCTGGCAATTGGTGGGGATATCAAATGAGGATATTGGAAGATGGTTATTGTGGGTGACAGCCCTTCAGTTTGAGGCCAAAGAAGAAAAAAGCAGCCTCCTTGACTTTTGTCTACCAGCGCAAGCAGATTTTCTTTTGCTCAAAATAGTTTAGAGTATTTGTCTTCATTATGTTTTCGAGTCAATGGACAGCATTCTATTCAGATTGAAAAGTAGGAAAGTGTCTCTCATTTGGAGCTTTGCAAAAACAGATGTTTCTTGTACACGCTAGAAAATGTCCCACTGTGTGGTTGGAAAGATCAGGTAAACCAGAACAAGTCTGCAACACAATTATTTGCCCACCATGAAGCTGCTTCACGGCATTCTCCAACTTAACAAACCCATTTAATGTTGGGTTGGATGTAATATATATGACCAAAGTTACATAATCACGTGCATACTTTCTACCAATGATATCATTGGCAGAACATATAGAACATTTTGTAAAAATATAGTTCCTTTTTATCCATCCATCCATCCATTAATTTTCCGCCGCTTATCCGGGGCCGGGTCGCGGTGGCAGCAGGCTCAGCAGGGTATTCCACCCGTCCCTATCCCTCGTTTTTATCTTTAAGTCATATTCAGATTGTGAGATCCAGATTATTTTCATGCAAAATTGAATGTCTGTAAACTTTCCGAAACATTGGATGGAAGCAATGCTTCACAATTTATGCCATTTTGGAGAAACTAACAAGGCTAATTATGCACTATCCTCTGTCAGTGGTTATAAAAACATTTCAACATACACAGGATAGGATGTTATAATATCCATTATGCCATATTCCAAGATGAGCACTTCAAAAGAATAAAACAATAATTGAACAGACTACAGCAGATTTCTTAAAAAGACAACACATGCTGATTCATATGGAATGTACTTGATCACAGGCTAAATGTTGCAAAAGAGGTTAAAAAATTTGACATGGGTACTAAATGAGGCCAACTTCAAGTAATTTCTACAATTAATTTGCATGATCAAGTTGAAATCTATATGAATTAAAATTCCAATACTTTGACAGTGATTGACAGTGAGGTCTTTCCAAAAGGCTGCAAGGCTTTGGCACGTATAATATGTGTGATATAAAGCAATTTTCTTTGCAATCAGCCAAACAAATAATCACAGAAGCAAAGGTTGTGTTTTTCAAGTTGCTTAGGGGTTCAGTAAAAACATAGCAACATAACATAACACATTTTTACATTTGTAATTTTCTGGACAAGTAATAAAAAAATACAAAGATCACAATGCCTGGAACATAGTAAATATCATGACACTGAGGGTGATATCTCCAGACATTAGCAGACGTCACAACAGGTAATTATAAGGCAGGCTACAGCAAGGATAGTGCTTGGGAGAAGGGAATATAAGAGAGCAAAAAATCTTCAGATAGTATTAATCTTCACTGAAGCTACGAGGACTTCACAGAAACGTCTAATGGAACAGCTTCTAGCCCTCAGAAAGCATCTTTGCTTTGTTCTCCTAATTTGTTCACAAATTTTGAGTTTGGTAGCAGAATCAGGAATGAAACCTAAGAGTGAATGGCGTGGAGATGTTTATTGGACCGACGATCTCAATTTTTCTAATTTAAAGACACAAACAGGAGGTCAGATTGTTTCTGCGATCGAGGACAGAAATGAGTACAAATTGCGCAGTGAGCCAATAGAGAAAATTAATAGAGAAAAGTTGCACCGACAGGGTTTCCGTGAATTTTCAAGGCAGAGATCTGAAAAAAGACAGATGCCATTTGGCCGATTCAACTCTGACAGGGTGAGTTCTGATTGCAAGATATGACAATGACACATCTTTAACATTGCTAAATTTAGTATATTAATATAATTTTATTCCTAATGTTTTCAGCATGGCTGTAATGACATCCAGTCAAGGGAGTGCAACGCTTCTTCAAACTGTACAGGCTGCTTTGGACTGTACACCTGTAATTTGTCCAGTAGAAAGTGCCAACTGAAGGGACTGTCTAGACGAACAGGTAACTACTACATTACAGTTATATTTTGTAATACATGCAATTTTAATTGATACACTTATCAGTATTGATTGGTAAATGATGTCTTGTGTTATTGTTGCTTTTTCCTTTGACATTGCAGACCGGTTTTTCCAGAGTCTCCGGAATGTGTGACTGATCATGGCTTTTTCAATGTTTTAAACAAAATATTTTCCTGTTTTGTATTATCCTTTTAATTAAATTACACTGACACCAACTCAATGTATTTTATGACAGCAGTGAACCAGGGTATTCTTTAGCTATTGCTTCTTAAATAAAGACTGACAAAAAAGTGTTACAATAGATATTTTGAATTCTTCCTACTTTTGCATTATATTCATTGTGCCCAGCTATAATTTAGCTAATAATACAAATACTAATAATTTGATTCAACATTCTTTTAATTCCTCTTTCACTTGCACTTCCTTACAGGACAGTGCAGAAAACATTAAGATACATACTATATCTCAACGTATTCATCTTTCTGCTCTTATTCAATATTTTACAAAAGATACATAACCTAAATAATTTTCACCAAAATCTAATGTCTAAAATTTTGTGCATCTTTAAATTCCATTCCGCATACAGTATTTGTTCCAGGAAAGCATGACTGACTTGTGGTTGAATAGTGTTTTTCTTTTGATCAAAAGAACATATTTAAGTATTACCGAAAATGTTTATC
Organism: Galaxias brevipinnis; assembly: GCA_036023535.2. Lineage (NCBI taxonomy): Eukaryota > Metazoa > Chordata > Actinopteri > Galaxiiformes > Galaxiidae > Galaxias > Galaxias brevipinnis. The sequence goes on along the minus strand of JAVQIZ010017671.1, from coordinate 6,916 downwards.
TATTTGTCTGCTCTTAAATAATCATTTTGAAAGTGAACTAATGTTTTCAACATAGTGTCTTAGATATTCTTTAACCCTTTTCATGGGTAATTTGGAAATGTGGCTCTAAAAAGGGGAATATGCAGATATTTAATAAAGCGAAGCATATTGTCTCAGTGGCATAAAAATGAGGAAATAAGATAATTTATGTGACTGGTTACTCCCCCTGAAGCAATACAATAAAAAAATTCCCCCATGAAAGGGACCAAGCATTTGAGCTGGATAAGATTGATAAAGGATTCATGAATGTGAAGCTATGGCATCGCAAAGGTAAATTCATTAAATTTTCTCATACAAAAGGGACCAAAAGTCCTACTCTTTTAGAATAAATGCAAACTCATATTCAGAGCAATTTCAATCTGAAACTGCACAACACCAAGGCAATTTAAAGTCAGAGGCAAAGTTTTTGAGTAACAATGCCTTTTGGAGTTGGATTATTATCAATAACTGCACTAACTATTGGTATTTTTCACTCATTATTCCTATTGAAAAAGTAAAATGTTGGATGATTTGTGAGAAGGAAAAGAAATTACAATGGTTTGATTTATTTTCACCAAGCAGGACTGTGTTACCTTTAAAAACATTGCTGGCCCAGCTGTGCTTGATCAGGTACTAAATGTCACCAGTTTGACACAACTGGTTGTAACCATGTCTTACCTAAATCATGAGAAATGTTCTCCATAGTTCTCCCTAATCGATCAGATTTTATGACTGGATTGTAATTCCTTGGAGCAATTAGCTTTGTTGCACACTTGTGACATCAGCATAACCATAACTTCCCATAGAGAATCATGTTTACTCTGTATTTTTATCACAAAGAATATTATGCAATAAAGCATAATCCGCAAAACCATGTGGTTCTAAAAACAATCGAAAATGGGCACACGATAATAAAAATGAACATAAGAAATGGCTGTTGGGTATTATGCAAATAAGTTATGTTTAGTTGTTTGTGGCGATTTTGTGATAGGGTCATTTCTGGGCCCAACCCAAAATGTCAGATTATCGAGCGTTAACGAGCACTACATTAGGTTTAACCCAAATTAACCAAACAACTGATCTAACCTAGCAACTAGTTTCCTGAAACAGCCAATGTCTTTTTTAAATTGAGTCAGTGCAGCCACTCCAAGTGTTTTTTTCTGGTCTACAGCACCCAAGTAGTTTTCTCAGACACATTTATTTAAAAATGAAGCTTACATACAGTAAAGTGTAGCTTTAAAACTGCCAAAAGGTTTTTGATGTAATGCAATGATTCACATTTGTCATCTCAGTTCAAATGACAAATTTGTTTTTTCCAGAATACAGACACTCTCACTCTTTTGGACTCTGGCCGGCTGCTTGTGCCTGGCTGCCTGCACTGGGTACGGAGAACAAGATATAGGATTTGAACTGTGCGTCACCTTAAGACGAAGGGTTAAGGACCTCTCCAATCAACACCTAAATTCTGTTCCCTCTAATTTGCTGGTTGATACACAATATTTGGACATCTCACACAACAATATAGTCAGACTGAGTGAAGCTCCATTTGCAAAACTGGCTGCTCTTTGTTGCTTAAAAGTTACTCACTGTGGCCTGCAAGTCATTTCTCCCAGTGTATTTGATCATATACCAGAGATTAAAGTTCTCAATATCTCATACAACTCTTTAGCCACCATCCCTGACCTGTCACTGCTGCAGCTAAAAATCCTTGACCTAACTGGCAACTTATATAAAAGCTATCAATTACCAAAAACATTTGAAAACCTATCTGAGCTTCAATCCCTTTCAATAGGTAGCGAATATGCTCTTTCTGTAAATAAGAATGACTTCGCTCCCCTGAAAAACACATTTTTAGAGTACTTTTTTCTGGGATCAGGAACTAAATTGCAGAGATACGACGCTGGGTCTCTTGCACAACTCCCATTGCTTAAGAGATTAACCCTCAATGTTCCGTTTTGTGAGACCTTTGACATATTTGAGCAAATGCTTGTGGACTTGAATGAAACCAAAACAATACAATTAACTTTGGTCAAGCTATTGCCTGACCTCTGCATTGTCTTCCAGGACCCTTTCAGGAAACTAGTAACCATGTCAACCTTAAAAAACCTCACCATTATGGACACATGGGTTAACAGCTCTGTAATTGTGAAGTTGCTGAAGAATTTATGGCTATCCCCCCTTCAAAAACTTTCATTTGTTAATATAACTTACAATGAAGATACACCAGATGGGGTTCAACTCCCAAGTATTAACCAAACAGTCAACATTCGTTCAATTATATTTGATGGGGTGTGGCATTATCAATACAAATACCCCGCTATAAATATTAGTGTTGACAATATTTCCGAAATGACCTACTTGAAATTTTCCGGCACAGGAATGAACATATTACCCTGTAACATTATGTCTGCACTGCCTTCCCTGGAGATACTGGACTTATCAAACAACCTGTTGAAAGAAAGTGGGTTCTGGTGGTACAAATGTATGCAAATGTCAGTCTTCCCCAAACTGAGACAACTAAATGTGGCCCGTAATCGTTTTACGAGCTTGTCTTTTATCTCCCAAAACACCCATCGAATGAAGGCCCTCGAGTCTCTGGATTTGAGCTCTAACTCCATTCGTATTGACGATCCGTGCTCCTGGCCTACTCACTTAACTGAGCTGAGCCTAAGCAACAATAACCTGGGGAATTCTATTTTTGAATACCTGTCTCCTCACTTTAGACACCTCGATTTATCAAAGACTGGAATCACTGCAATAAACAAAGACATTTTACAAAAGTTCCCCAAACTGACACACCTCCTCCTGAGCTTCAATGGTATACAGTTTATCGCAGAGAATCTCCATGCCCCTGCTCTTATCACTCTGTATGTTGACCAAAATGCCATCAGTTCTATTTCTATGAATTCATTAAAGGGTCTTCCTAACTTGCAGACACTTATGGCTGGAAACAATCCATTCACCTGTACATGTGACTCCTACTGGTTTATCAATGGTCTAAATAAGTCTTTGCTACCAGACTGGCCCTTGGACTATACATGCGGTGCACCATCATCACTAGCCAATTTGCCACTTTCAGAATATAAGCCAAGCAAACTGTCATGCAATTTGTGGCTTCAATCAGCCATTGCATTGCTTGTTACCTTGGCAATCACTGTAGCCTTTGGAGTAATTTTCTATATGTGTGACGGTGTCTGGTACACTAAGATGATATGGGTGTGGATCAGGGTGAAGAGGAGAGGTCAGAAAAGGTACGCCAGGTTGATGGATGCATCTTTTCAATATCACGCTTTCATCTCTTATAGCAAGCATGACTCCACCTGGGTGAGCAGGCAACTGGTGCCATCCCTTGAAGGAGCTGGGTTGCACATCTGTGTTCATGAGCGTGACTTCGTCCCTGGAGAATGGATCATGGATAACATCATTAACTGTGTAGAGGCCAGCTACAAAACATTGTTTGTGCTATCCCAAAATTTTGTTCAGAGTGAATGGTGCAACTATGAGCTATTTTTTGCCCAGCATAGAGCTATAAGTATTCAGGACGACTCCTTGGTCTTTATTCTTTTGGAACCTATACCAACACACTCTGTGCCCAAGAAGTTCCTGAGGCTGCAATTTCTACTTAAGCAGCAGACTTATCTTGAGTGGCCAAAAGATGAGCGCAAGCAGCAAGTGTTCTGGAAAAGCCTAAAATCCATGTTAAAGTGTGCAGACAAGCATTTGGTCGTAAAGGATGTGGCTATGTCACTATCTAACACGTTGTCTCAACATGTAAGTCAAGAATAAACCCCTGGCATCCTTTCAAAATTCACTTTTATTCTTTAACGTTTGGATCGTACTGGTGTGGTTTTCATTGTTTCCCTATGCCTACGATATGATTGCTTGACTGATTTGTGTGCATTGATGCTTATGAGTGTTTTTGCTTTTGTTTTTAAAATCTGTTCATCTGGAATGTTGCTGTCTGCTCTGGTTTGTACAGCACTTTGGTCAGCGTGAAATTGACGTGTGCTTTTTGACTTGACTTTCCTCAGTGCATGAAAGTGGTGTTAGTGTAAATGAACTCAGATGCCAGCAAACGTTCTGTTGCAGACTATTTATACATTTACAACTGTCCTTGATTTTGTTTTCAACAACAATAATATTGTTCATCATCCTAATAATCGTTGTCATAGATAGTGTTTGCCATGCCAAAAACATTCGGTTATAATCAGGGACGGACTTTGATTGAAAAATGGCTCTGGATTTTTCAAGACAGACTGGACAACCATAAACAACCCTCAAACCCTAACCAACAACCCTTACACAAAACCATAGGCACAATTTATATTACAACAAAAATAATTACATGGCTTTTGACAGGTGACTGTCCTCGATTGGCTTTTGAAATGGCAAGCATGTTGAGTAGAATAAATCATGGTACTCTTCACTGTATGACATCATCCTCTTGTTGGTCCCATATTTACAACAGAAAATCTTCTGCACCAGAAACATTTTGGACATTGCTTGAGATGAAAAAAATATCGTTTTTATCAAATCCATAGGTGTTCTGATTTACATATTTACTGTCCACATTTTTAATTATTGTGCTTTCAATAAGTCCCATTGAACTCCCACTTCTGTTTTGTGTCATGTTTTAGTCTTTATTTCAGGATTGTACCACAGCAACTGTAAAAGGTTACACATGTAATCTGTCATTAAATTCAGGATGTAGTTATGTATTTGTATTTATTGGCCTGGCTTCAAATGCTGTATGTTGCCTACTGGACATTTACATGTATAGTGTATAGACCACTGGAAATTTGCTGTCAGGGAGTGCACTAGGCTCAGCCACTGGAGGGCACTAGGACGCCTCTTAGAATAGACTGACGCTGTCATTATTGTTTGATTGTTATCACCTGTTTCTTGCCCTACATATAGCCATTGGTTTCCTCATGATTTGTTCAGTTGTTGAGTATCTGGCTGTGTTACTGTGTACTTTCCTGAGTAATGAAGATATTGTTTTCTACTAGTTGGTTTCCTGTGTTTTCTTCATTTTTGATTCAGTTCTCTTAGTCTTCAGTTAATCTTATAGCCTGCTGTTGCTTCTTTGCCAAGGTCATCCCGTTACATTTGTCTTGTGACAACTTTCAGATTTACTTTATTCATCTAAAATAGCCTACATATCATACAGCCTAGGCTGCAATAAACACTTCTCTAGTCACAAAGTCTACAGATGGCCCTGGTTGTCTGGTGGTGTAAAATATGCTGATTCAGGTCAGAGATAGGTTTTGTTTTAGGACAATTTAAAACCGTAGCAGTGAATGAACACTATTCCTTTGTTACACAACTCCTGTTTCAGTATGGGAAAGTTGTTGTTTACGACACTAGTTCTGACATTTCACAATCAGCTAGAAAGTCCCTGAGCTCCATTTCCTTCATATGGGATAGAGAGATACAAATTATATTATATTCTTACCACTAAACATTTTTGAAATAATTTCAATAGAAATGCACATTTGTTACATTTGCTTACTTTACAAACACGGGGAAATAATATACAGGTCTAGAACACATTTGACTACAATGCCCTTGCTCTATGGAATGGAGAAGAAAAGGTTGATTAATTGAATGGACGGGTAATGGATTTGTGAGGCCTTCTGGGTACTTGGGATGGTGAAGGCTTGTGTGAAATTAGTTGGATGGTTTTTAGCTTTTACTTGATACACATCATTTAGGCAAGACATTATTGATATATGGGTGATTCTAAAGAAATGGTTCAAATTCAAGGTTGAAAAAAATCCCAAAAAGGTTTTAGTTTTGAATCAGTTTCAAAATACATATGTTACGCCGTTTCTTTTAAGGCCCACATGACTGTCTAAAATTACTGTCAAATTTTAAACCTTTTATATAAACATAGGTTTTTTTGTGTTTATTTAGTTTATTTTCTGGAATCTCTGTCTTGTCCCTAAAAATGTCACTACAGAAACATGAAAATGGATTATGCATATGTAATGTAATGCATATGTTTTTCATGTAAAGTAGATTTATTTTTAACTTTTATTGGTTTGTTTGAACACTAAGTTACTCTATATGATTTTTTAAAAATAATTTCAGTAATATACAACATCAAACAAAAATCCAATATGCAATTTTTTTAATAAAATGTAAAATACATTATATTGACTTCATAGTTACTGATTGATGATACTACACACAATCAATCATTATAATATAATTTGAATTGAATTGATATCTCAACAAAGTTTTTGTGAGATCCTTTGTGAAAAAAAAAGAGTTGTTCAGGCTTCGGACACTGTTTCGGTAGTGACTACAACGTTTGGGTGGTGACAACTGTAGGCCTCATTTTTGCATTATGCCACTATTACAATTTGTTTCGGTGGTGACTATTCTTTATTTCGCAAACCAGTTTAATATGAATTAACGCCACCAACTGGACGATACGTATAAACTGGCAGGGGACTGAGAGTGTCTAAGGGGACTGAGAATGTCTAAGGGGACAGAGAGTGTCTAGGCTCCAAGTCTGCAGCCTCCCCCTTTTCGGCTCAGCAGGGTATTCCAGCCGTCCCTATCCCCGTCAACGCTTTCCAGATCCTCCTGGAGGATCCCGAGGCGTTCCCAGGCCAGACGAGATATATAATCTTGCCAGCGTGTTCTGGGTCTACCAGTAGGGCGTGCCCAGAAAACCTCCAATGGGAGACGTCCAGGAGGCATCCTAATAAGATGCCCGTACCACCTCATCTGGCTCCTTTCGACGCGAAGGAGCAGCGGCTCTTCTCCGACCTCCCTCCGGATGACCGAGCTCTTTACCCTATCCCTAAGGCTGAGCCCAGCCACCCTACGGAGGAAACACATTTCAGCCGCTTGTACTCGCGATCTTATTCTTTCGGTCACTACCCAA